>JAWRVZ010000255.1:0-55000 GCA_037043235.1 Rhodeus uyekii | reverse complement strand
TTTCATATTTTAAATAAGATTTTCTTTTTGTTTTTACTTCAATTTTAGTTACATTTTTAGAAATGTTGTTGTATTTTAGTCAATTTTTCAGTTTTGGTGTTTTTAAATATTTCAATAGTTTAATTTTTGTATTTTTAGTATTTTCTTTTTGTTCATATTTTGCATTAGAGTTTCTTTCTGTTTTTACTTTAATTTGAATTAAAAAAATTTAAATGTTGTATTTTAGTCTTTTTTTGTCAATTTTGCTTTCTTGAAATATGTTTATACATTTTTATTTTTTGTATTTTAATGTTTTTACTATTATAATTTTTGTTCATATTTCGAATCAGATTTTTTCTCTGTTTTTACTTTAATTTTAGCTAAAGTTTTAGAAACATTGTTGTATTTTTGTCATTTTTGTAGTCTTTTTTTGCTGTTTTAAATATTACTTTTAAATTGTATTTTTATTAGTTTTGCTATTATAACTTTTGTACATATTTTGAATCAGATTTTAGTTTTGTGTTTCATTTGGTTTAGTTTTTAGTTTCATTTGAACTTTTTGGTCATTACATTGTATTTTTGACAGTTTTATTAGTTTTTATATGTCTGTACAATTTTTGTATTATTTTTACTATTATAGTTTTTGTTCATGTTTTGTATAAGATTTAATTAGTTTAATTTTCTGTTTTCACTTTAATTTTGGTTAAATGTTTAGTAATTTTGTTGAACTTTTTGTCATTTTTAGTAGTTTTTGCTTCTTTTTTATGTCTATATATATTTTAACAAATTTTTCAACACACATTGATATTCAGTACAATTATAGTTTAGTTAATTTTGAATTCAATTTTATTTTTTTCTGTTTTCACATTAATTGAAGTAATAATATTTTTGTCTCTTTTTAAATTTGCCTATTTCATTTTTTTATTTATAATTTATTTGGCAGTCTTATTTTATTTTAACTTACACTAAAGGAAGCTCAAAGCTGTTGCGATTATGTTCATTTTCTCATTTTCTCACAGTTAACACTTATTCTATTTCAAGCAACACACTTGTGTTTAGTTTCCTTGAGTTCTAGAGATTTTCTTTCATGTGAGTTTCTTTCTCCGAGTCTTAGAAGAAGCATCTCAGTCTCGGCTGATGCTTAAACTCTCAAATCACTTACTACGACACATAAAACAGCCCGAAAGCTGATGTTGTGAGACGAGAGACGCACACACACACACTGACCTTCAGAGCAAAGCTGGTGAACTCTCCGTCTGTCTGTCTGTCTCTCCTCGCGGACTGAAGCGTCTGCGGCCCGGAAACGTCCCGATCTTCCGTGAGTAAGTGCAGAAGAGCAGTGAGATCCTTCAGACGAGTGTGTGAGTGAGGAGTGAGTGTGTGAGTGTGTGAGTAAGGAGCAGAGGAGTTATCTTTCTCTCTCTCTCCCTCTCTCTCTCTCTCTCTCCCTTATCTGTGGGATGTGGCCTTCCTGGTGCTGGCTCTAATTTAAGTTTTAACACAAGCACACACACACACGGAGAGAGAGACAAATCACACTATGTTGTCATCAGGACATTATTTAATCAACTTATAAAAGAAAAAACCACTTTTGATAAGTATTCAGTATTCCACTTTATTGGTCGCGCACTAAAATAATACCACTAAAAATGCTTTTTCAAATGTTTCTGAAAGAGTCTCTTCAAAGCTGAATTTATTAGATGATAAATACAGTAAAACAGTGTAATATTATATCAGTGTAAAACAGCTGTTTTCTATGTGAATATATAGTAAAGTGTCATTTATTCCTGTGATTAAAGCTGAATTTATTAGATGATAAATACAGTAAAACAGTGTAATATTATATCAGTGTAAAACAGCTGTTTTCTATGTGAATATATAGTAAAGTGTCATTTATTCCTGTGATTAAAGCTGAATTTATTAGATGATAAATACATTAAAACAGTGTGATATTATATCAGTGTAAAACAGCTGTTTTCTATGTGAATATATAGTAAAGTGTCATTTATTCCTGTGATTAAAGCTGAATTTATTAGATGATAAATACAGTAAAACAGTGTAATATTATATCAGTGTAAAACAGCTGTTTTCTATGTGAATATATAGTAAAGTGTCATTTATTCCTGTGATTAAAGCTGAATTTATTAGATGATAAATACAGTAAAACAGTGTAATATTATATCAGTGTAAAACAGCTGTTTTCTATGTGAATATATAGTAAAGTGTCATTTATTCCTGTGATTAAAGCTGAATTTATTAGATGATAAATACAGTAAAACAGTGTAATATTATATCAGTGTAAAACAGCTGTTTTCTATGTGAATATATAGTAAAGTGTCATTTATTCCTGTGATTAAAGCTGAATTTATTAGATGATAAATACATTAAAACAGTGTGATATTATATCAGTGTAAAACAGCTGTTTTCTATGTGAATATATAGTAAAGTGTCATTTATTCCTGTGATTAAAGCTGAATTTATTAGATGATAAATACAGTAAAACAGTGTAATATTATATCAGTGTAAAACAGCTGTTTTCTATGTGAATATATAGTAAAGTGTCATTTATTCCTGTGATTAAAGCTGAATTTATTAGATGATAAATACATTAAAACAGTGTGATATTATATCAGTGTAAAACAGCTGTTTTCTATGTGAATATATAGTAAAGTGTCATTTATTCCTGTGATTAAAGCTGAATTTATTAGATGATAAATACAGTAAAACAGTGTAATATTATATCAGTGTAAAACAGCTGTTTTCTATGTGAATATATAGTAAAGTGTCATTTATTCCTGTGATTAAAGCTGAATTTATTAGATGATAAATACAGTAAAACAGTGTAATATTATATCAGTGTAAAACAGCTGTTTTCTATGTGAATATATAGTAAAGTGTCATTTATTCCTGTGATTAAAGCTGAATTTATTAATGATAAATACAGTAAAACAGTGTAATATTATATCAGTGTAAAACAGCTGTTTTCTATGTGAATATATAGTAAAGTGTCTTTTATTCCTGTGATTAAAGCTGAATTTATTAGATGATAAATACAGTAAAACAGTGTAATATTATATCAGTGTAAAACAGCTGTTTTCTATGTGAATATATAGTAAAGTGTCATTTATTCCTGTGATTAAAGCTGAATTTATTAATGATAAATACAGTAAAACAGTGTAATATTATATCAGTGTAAAACAGCTGTTTTCTATGTGAATATATAGTAAAGTGTCTTTTATTCCTGTGATTAAAGCTGAATTTATTAATGATAAATACAGTAAAACAGTGTAATATTATATCAGTGTAAAACAGCTGTTTTCTATGTGAATATATAGTAAAGTGTCATTTATTCCTGTGATTAAAGTTGAATTTATTAGATGATAAATACAGTAAAACAGTATAATATTATATCAGTGTAAAACAGCTGTTTTCTATGTGAATATATAGTAAAGTGTCATTTATTCCTGTGATTAAAGCTGAATTTATTAGATGATAAATACCGTAAAACAGTGTAATAACAGTAATATCATGGTATTTGTTGAAGTATATCTAGGTATCCTGAGCATAAAAAGATTATGATTCAATGATTATATTTTACATGAGCCAATGTCAAAATCTGGTTAATATTAGATTATTATTAACACAGTTCTAAATGAAATGACGGGACCTGTGGAGAAACTAGTGGATGGACTATAGAGACAGGTCAAAGGTCACGCACCGCCTAGAGCCAAACCACTGAAAGCAATTACAGTCCTGACCTCATAAACTCTGACCTGCAGGGGGCATCAGTGCACACACACACACACACACACACACACTCTCTCTCTCTCTCTCACACACACACACACCCACATACACATGCACACACACACACACACAAACATACACATACCCATACACAAACCCACACCCACATATACACATACACACACACTCTCTCTCTCTCTCTCACACACACACACACACACACACACACACACAAACACACTCTCTCTCACACACACACACACACACACACTCTCTCTCACACACACACACACACACACACACCCACATACACATACACACGCACTCATGCACACACACACACAGACACAAACATACACATACATATACCCATACACAAACCCACACCCACTAATACACACACACACACACGCACCCACACACACACACACACACAGACACACACACAAACCCACACCCACATATACACATACACACACACAGACACACACACACATATATACACACAAACATGCACATACCCATACACAAACCCACACACACACACACACACTCACACACTCATACAAACACACACTCATACACACTCTCTCTTTCCCTCTTTCTCTCACACACACACACACACACTTTAGATCTAAGAGAACACTTTAAACTGTGTCATATTCTGGAATCCACTTTTATTAATTCAAGCTTCCATAATAAAACAATCACACATCAAAAGACTTATAAACTGTTTCAAGTTCACAAACAAATTGCTTTTTCCTTAATAAGTCTGTGTTTGTATCTCAGTTAATCTCATCTGTTACTGGTAAGAAACACCAAAGAGTGGAAAATTGTGTGTGTGTGTGTGTGTGTGTGTGTGTGTGTGTGTGTGTGTGTGTGTGTGTGTGTGTGTGTGTGTGTGTGTGTGTGTGTGTGTGTGTGTGTGTGTGTGTGTGTGTGTGTGTGTGTGTGTGTGTTTGTATGTTCCTTCAAGTCCTTAACAAAACATCACATGACAGAACAGATGCCCAATCGGATGCCAACAAGAAGCTGTGAATGGAAACAACATGAATAAAAACCCGTGTGAAAACGAACGTGTGTGTGTGTGTGTGTGTGTGTGTGTGTTATCTCTTCATTCATATTGGCCACAGATGATGAATACACAACAGCAGGAGCAGAAGTGATTGATTGTAACTCTGTCTTCTGTGTTTGTGTGTAATAGTTGTAATGTGTGTGTGTTGTGAAGCGGCTTTGATCTGAGAAGAACAGCAGAATTAAACCATGTTCTGACCGTCACCACAACATGAAACACTCTCCAGTCACTAACCTATAAACATTTTCCACATAAAGTTCTGCCACCACACACTTATAGCCAGATATTGAGTTTCCTGCTGCGGAAATCCAGAGATATTAAACACTGATATTTATTACATCTAACGTGTCTTATTGAAAACTTGGGTGGCTTCCCACAACTGTTTGTGCTCCCTAAAATCCATCTATCTATCCATCCTATCAATCCATCTATCTCTCTTTCTGTCTGTCTATCTATTGATAAAGTGTCTGAAATGCTCCAGATTGTGTTGTGACTGTCGATATATGTGTTTTTTTAATAGTATTTGTGTATGTGTTCAAGTTTAAAGGGACATTAAACATTACTCTCATGCCGTTCCGAACCCGTAACACTTTCTTTCATCTTTCGCGTTACGCATCACGTTTGATCTTCAGTGAGAACCAACGAGGTTCGTTCTCGCATTCTGCGTCACTTTGAGCTTCAGCGAGAACCAACAAGGTTTGTTCCGCGTCACGTTTGATCTTCAGTGAGAACCAACGAGGTTCGTTCTCGCGTTCCGCGTCACGTTTGATCTTCAGCGAGAACCAACGAGGTTCGTTCTCGCGTTCCGCATCACGTTTGAGCTTCAGCGAGAACCAACAAGGTTTTTTCCGCATCACGTTTGAGCTTCAGCGAGAACCAACAAGGTTCGTTCTCGCGTTCTGCGTCACTTTGAGCTTCAGTGAGAACCAACAAGGTTTGTTCCGCGTCACGTTTGATCTTCAGCGAGAACCAACAAGGTTTGTTCCGCATCACATTTGAGCTTCAGCGAGAACCAACGAGGTTCGTTCTCGCGTTCTGCGTCACGTTTGATCTTCAGTGAGAACCAACGAGGTTTGTTCTCGCGTTCCGCATCACGTTTGAGCTTCAGCAAGAACCAACGAGGTTCGTTCTCACGTTCCGCGTCACGTTTGAGCTTCAGCGAGAACCAACAAGGTTTGTTCTGCGTCATGTTTGATCTTCAGTGAGAACCAACGAGGTTCATTCTCGCGTTCTGCGTCACGTTTGATCTTCAGTGAGGACCAACGAGGTTCGTTCTCGTGTTCCGCATCACGTTTGATCTTCAGCGAGAACCAACGAGGTTCATTCTCGCGTTCTGCGTCACGTTTGATCTTCAGTGAGAACCAACGAGGTTCGTTCTCGAGTTCCGCGTCACGTTTGAGCTTCAGCAAGAACCAACAAGGTTTGTTCTGCGTCATGTTTGATCTTCAGTGAGAACCAACGAGGTTCATTCTCGCGTTCTGCGTCACGTTTGATCTTCAGTGAGGACCAACGAGGTTCGTTCTCGTGTTCCGCATCACGTTTGATCTTCAGCGAGAACCAACGAGGTTCATTCTCGCGTTCTGCGTCACGTTTGATCTTCAGTGAGAACCAACGAGGTTCGTTCTCGCGTTCCGCATCACGTTTGAGCTTCAGCAAGAACCAACGAGGTTTGTTCCGCGTCACGTTTGATCTTCAGTGAGAACCAACGAGGTTCGTTCTCGCGTTCCGCGTCACGTTTGAGCTTCAGCAAGAACCAACAAGGTTCGTTCTCGCGTTCCGTGTCACGTTTGATCTTCAGCGAGAACCAACGAGGTTCGTTCTCGCGTTCCGCATCACGTTTGATCTTCAGCGAGAACCAACGAGGTTCGTTCTCGCGTTCCGCGTCACGTTTGATCTTCAGCGAGAACCAATGAGGTTCGTTCTCGCGTTCCGCATCACGTTTGAGCTTCAGCGAGAACCAACAAGGTTTTTTCCGCATCACGTTTGAGCTTCAGCGAGAACCAACAAGGTTCGTTCTCGCGTTCTGCGTCACTTTGAGCTTCAGTGAGAACCAACAAGGTTTGTTCCGCGTCACGTTTGATCTTCAGCGAAAACCAACGAGGTTCGTTCTCGCGTTCCGCGTCACGTTTGAGCTTCAGCGAGAACCAACGAGGTTCTTTCTCACGTTCCGCGTCACGTTTGAGCTTCAGCGAGAACCAACAAGGTTTGTTCCGCATCACATTTGAGCTTCAGCGAGAACCAACGAGGTTCGTTCTCGCGTTCTGCGTCACGTTTGATCTTCAGTGAGAACCAACGAGGTTTGTTCTCGCGTTCCGCATCACGTTTGAGCTTCAGCAAGAACCAACGAGGTTCGTTCTCACGTTCCGCGTCACGTTTGAGCTTCAGCGAGAACCAACAAGGTTTGTTCCGCGTCACGTTTGATCTTCAGTGAGAACCAACGAGGTTCGTTCTCGAGTTCCGCGTCACGTTTGAGCTTCAGCAAGAACCAACAAGGTTTGTTCTGCGTCATGTTTGATCTTCAGTGAGAACCAACGAGGTTCATTCTCGCGTTCTGCGTCACGTTTGATCTTCAGTGAGGACCAACGAGGTTCGTTCTCGTGTTCCGCATCACGTTTGATCTTCAGCGAGAACCAACGAGGTTCATTCTCGCGTTCTGCGTCACGTTTGATCTTCAGTGAGAACCAACGAGGTTCGTTCTCGCGTTCCGCATCACGTTTGAGCTTCAGCAAGAACCAACGAGGTTCGTTCTCACGTTCCGCGTCACGTTTGAGCTTCAGCGAGAACCAACAAGGTTTGTTCCGCGTCACGTTTGATCTTCAGTGAGAACCAACGAGGTTCGTTCTCGAGTTCCGCGTCACGTTTGAGCTTCAGCAAGAACCAACAAGGTTTGTTCTGCGTCACGTTTGATCTTCAGTGAGAACCAACGAGGTTCATTCTCGCGTTCTGCGTCACGTTTGATCTTCAGTGAGGACCAACGAGGTTCGTTCTCACGTTCCGCGTCACGTTTGAGCTTCAGCGAGAACCAACAAGGTTTGTTCCGCGTCACGTTTGATCTTCAGCGAGAACCAACGAGGTTCATTCTCGCGTTCTGCGTCACGTTTGATCTTCAGTGAGGACCAACGAGGTTCGTTCTCGTGTTCCGCATCACGTTTGATCTTCAGCGAGAACCAACGAGGTTCATTCTCGCATTCTGCGTCACGTTTGATCTTCAGTGAGGACCAACGAGGTTCCTTCTTGCGTTCCGCGTCACGTTTGAGCTTCAGCGAGAACCAACGAGGTTCATTCTCGCGTTCTGCGTCACGTTTGATCTTCAGTGAGAACCAACGAGGTTTGTTCTCGCGTTCCGCATCACGTTTGAGCTTCAGCAAGAACCAACGAGGTTCGTTCTCACGTTCCGCGTCACGTTTGAGCTTCAGCGAGAACCAACAAGGTTTGTTCTGCGTCATGTTTGATCTTCAGTGAGAACCAACGAGGTTCATTCTCGCGTTCTGCGTCACGTTTGATCTTCAGTGAGGACCAACGAGGTTCGTTCTCGTGTTCCGCATCACGTTTGATCTTCAGCGAGAACCAACGAGGTTCATTCTCGCGTTCTGCGTCACGTTTGATCTTCAGTGAGAACCAACGAGGTTCGTTCTCGAGTTCCGCGTCACGTTTGAGCTTCAGCAAGAACCAACAAGGTTTGTTCTGCGTCATGTTTGATCTTCAGTGAGAACCAACGAGGTTCATTCTCGCGTTCTGCGTCACGTTTGATCTTCAGTGAGGACCAACGAGGTTCGTTCTCGTGTTCCGCATCACGTTTGATCTTCAGCGAGAACCAACGAGGTTCATTCTCGCGTTCTGCGTCACGTTTGATCTTCAGTGAGAACCAACGAGGTTCGTTCTCGCGTTCCGCATCACGTTTGAGCTTCAGCAAGAACCAACGAGGTTTGTTCCGCGTCACGTTTGATCTTCAGTGAGAACCAACGAGGTTCGTTCTCGCGTTCCGCGTCACGTTTGAGCTTCAGCAAGAACCAACAAGGTTCGTTCTCGCGTTCCGTGTCACGTTTGATCTTCAGCGAGAACCAACGAGGTTCGTTCTCGCGTTCCGCATCACGTTTGATCTTCAGCGAGAACCAACGAGGTTCGTTCTCGCGTTCCGCGTCACGTTTGATCTTCAGCGAGAACCAATGAGGTTCGTTCTCGCGTTCCGCATCACGTTTGAGCTTCAGCGAGAACCAACAAGGTTTTTTCCGCATCACGTTTGAGCTTCAGCGAGAACCAACAAGGTTCGTTCTCGCGTTCTGCGTCACTTTGAGCTTCAGTGAGAACCAACAAGGTTTGTTCCGCGTCACGTTTGATCTTCAGCGAAAACCAACGAGGTTCGTTCTCGCGTTCCGCGTCACGTTTGAGCTTCAGCGAGAACCAACGAGGTTCTTTCTCACGTTCCGCGTCACGTTTGAGCTTCAGCGAGAACCAACAAGGTTTGTTCCGCATCACATTTGAGCTTCAGCGAGAACCAACGAGGTTCGTTCTCGCGTTCTGCGTCACGTTTGATCTTCAGTGAGAACCAACGAGGTTTGTTCTCGCGTTCCGCATCACGTTTGAGCTTCAGCAAGAACCAACGAGGTTCGTTCTCACGTTCCGCGTCACGTTTGAGCTTCAGCGAGAACCAACAAGGTTTGTTCCGCGTCACGTTTGATCTTCAGTGAGAACCAACGAGGTTCGTTCTCGAGTTCCGCGTCACGTTTGAGCTTCAGCAAGAACCAACAAGGTTTGTTCTGCGTCATGTTTGATCTTCAGTGAGAACCAACGAGGTTCATTCTCGCGTTCTGCGTCACGTTTGATCTTCAGTGAGGACCAACGAGGTTCGTTCTCGTGTTCCGCATCACGTTTGATCTTCAGCGAGAACCAACGAGGTTCATTCTCGCGTTCTGCGTCACGTTTGATCTTCAGTGAGAACCAACGAGGTTCGTTCTCGCGTTCCGCATCACGTTTGAGCTTCAGCAAGAACCAACGAGGTTCGTTCTCACGTTCCGCGTCACGTTTGAGCTTCAGCGAGAACCAACAAGGTTTGTTCCGCGTCACGTTTGATCTTCAGTGAGAACCAACGAGGTTCGTTCTCGAGTTCCGCGTCACGTTTGAGCTTCAGCAAGAACCAACAAGGTTTGTTCTGCGTCACGTTTGATCTTCAGTGAGAACCAACGAGGTTCATTCTCGCGTTCTGCGTCACGTTTGATCTTCAGTGAGGACCAACGAGGTTCGTTCTCACGTTCCGCGTCACGTTTGAGCTTCAGCGAGAACCAACAAGGTTTGTTCCGCGTCACGTTTGATCTTCAGCGAGAACCAACGAGGTTCATTCTCGCGTTCTGCGTCACGTTTGATCTTCAGTGAGGACCAACGAGGTTCGTTCTCGTGTTCCGCATCACGTTTGATCTTCAGCGAGAACCAACGAGGTTCATTCTCGCGTTCTGCGTCACGTTTGATCTTCAGTGAGGACCAACGAGGTTCCTTCTTGCGTTCCGCGTCACGTTTGAGCTTCAGCGAGAACCAACAAGGTTTGTTCCGCATCACGTTTGAGCTTCAGCGAGAACCAACAAGGTTTGTTCCGCGTCACGTTTGATCTTCAGCGAGAACCAACGAGGTTCGTTCTCGCGTTCCGCATCACGTTTGCTCTTCAGCGAGAACCAATGAGGTGCGTTCTCGCGATCCGCGTCACGTTTGAGCTTCAGCGAGAACCAACAAGGTTTGTTCCGCATCACGTTTGAGCTTCAGCGAGAACCAACGAGGTTTGTTCTCGCGTTCCGCATCACGTTTGAGCTTCAGCGAGAACCAACGAGGTTCGTTCTCGCGTTCCGCGTCACGTTTGAGCTTCAGCGAGAACCAACGAGGTTCGTTCTCGCGTTCCGCGTCACGTTTGAGCTTCAGCGAGAACCAACAAGGTTTGTTCCGCATCACGTTTGATCTTCAGCGAGAACCAACGAGGTTCGTTCTCGCGTTCCGCATCACGTTTGAGCTTCAGCGAGAACCAACGAGGTTCGTTCTCGCGTTCCACATCACGTTTGAGCTTCAGCAAGAACCAACAAGGTTTTTTCCGCGTCACGTTTGAGCTTCAGCAAGAACCAACAAGGTTTGTTCCGCATCACGTTTGATCTTCAGCGAGAACCAACGAGGTTCGTTCTCGCGTTCCGCATCACGTTTGAGCTTCAGCGAGAACCAACGAGGTTCGTTCTCGCGTCCCGCGTCACGTTTGAGCTTCAGCAAGAACCAACGAGGTTCGTTCTCGCGTTCCACATCACGTTTGATCTTCAGCGACAACCAACAAGGTTTGTTCCGCATCACATTTGAGCTTCAGCGAGAACCAACGAGGTTCGTTCTCGCGTTCTGCGTCACGTTTGATCTTCAGCAAGAACCAACAAGGTTTTTTCCGCGTCACATTTGAGCTTCAGCGAGAACCAACGAGGTTCATTCTCACGTTCCGCGTCACGTTTGAGCTTCAGCGAGAACCAACAAGGTTTGTTCCGCATCACATTTGAGCTTCAGCGAGAACCAACGAGGTTCATTCTCGCGTTCTGCGTCACGTTTGATCTTCAGTGAGAACCAACGAGGTTCGTTCTCGCGTTCCGCGTCACGTTTGAGCTTCAGCAAGAACTAACGAGGTTCGTTCTCACGTTCCGCGTCACGTTTGATCTTCAGTGAGAACCAACGAGGTTCGTTCTCGCGTTCCGCGTCACGTTTGAGCTTCAGCAAGAACCAACAAGGTTCGTTCTCGCGTTCCGCATCACGTTTGAGCTTCAGCAAGAACCAACGAGGTTCGTTCTCACGTTCCGCGTCACGTTTGAGCTTCAGCAAGAACTAACGAGGTTCGTTCTCGCGTTCCACATCACGTTTGAGCTTCAGCAAGAACTAACGAGGTTCGTTCTCACGTTCCGCGTCACGTTTGATCTTCAGTGAGAACCAACGAGGTTCGTTCTCGCGTTCCGCGTCACGTTTGAGCTTCAGCAAGAACTAACGAGGTTCGTTCTCACGTTCCGCGTCACGTTTGATCTTCAGTGAGAACCAACGAGGTTCGTTCTCGCGTTCCGCGTCACGTTTGAGCTTCAGCAAGAACTAACGAGGTTCGTTCTCACGTTCCGCGTCACGTTTGATCTTCAGTGAGAACCAACGAGGTTCGTTCTCGCGTTCCGCGTCACGTTTGAGCTTCAGCAAGAACCAACAAGGTTCGTTCTCGCGTTCCGCATCACGTTTGAGCTTCAGCAAGAACCAACGAGGTTCGTTCTCACGTTCCGCATCACGTTTGAGCTTCAGCAAGAACTAACGAGGTTCGTTCTCGCGTTCCACATCACGTTTGAGCTTCAGCAAGAACCAACAAGGTTTTTTCCGCGTCACATTTGAGCTTCAGCGAGAACCAACGAAGTTTGTTCCGCATCACATTTGAGCTTCAGCGAGGTTAATTCTTGCAATTTAAGTGATTTAATTTGGATTAGTTTTATGATCTCTTTACGAACCTTTTGAAACATCAAAGTGGTAATTGTGTAGCTGTCAATGGAGGGACAGAAATCTCTCAGATTTTTCTCAAAAAGATCTTAATTTGTGTTCCAAAGACGAAACAAAGTTTTCTGAGTTTGGAACAACATGAGGAATTGAATAATGACATGAATAATGACAGAATTTACAATTTTGGGTGAACTATCCCTTTTAGTCTTTAGAAACGTCTTCCAGTGTCCATATTTTGACAGCAGATGGCGGTGTTGCTCTCAACATCCTGTCTGTAGTGAAGAGACACTCAAAAACTCCAACTATTAGCTTCAAAAAATTAATAATAAACTGTAATAAATGAAATGACTCATAATAATAATTTATTAAATATAATATAAAAGCAATAGCTGATTGTATTTACTGCTCTATATCAATGTAGGAGTAGAGAATGACCAGCTATGAGACCCGCAGATCATCATGAGCACCAAACACACACACATCGACTCTCTCTCACAAACACACTCTCATTCAAACACACACGCACGCGAGAGCGCGCGCGCGCACGAAGCCCAGACGCGCCTCTCACACACCAGGACGGTACGAAAACTCTTACTACTTTCATTGCTTTATACTTATTATGGTATTTTCGCTATGTATTCTTTAAAAGGTCTTTAATGTTGTTGTATTGTAAGCGTTGTAACTTTGTAATCAGTAATCAAATCTGCTTGTCTCATCTTCTCTGATTTTCTGCTTGTAAATTATAACTTAACGTGATGAAAGTATTTTGTTATTGCGAATGATATAGTAATGTTTCTAAATAGATAGTTTGTATGTATTAATAAATAGTTTGTATGTGTGTGTGTGTGTGTGTGTGTGTGTGTGTGTGTGTGTGTGTTTGTGTTTATGTGGGTGTGTGTCTATGTGTGTGAGAGTGTGCGTGTGCGTGTGTGAGTGAGTGTGAGAGAGTATGTGAGTATGTGTGTGTGTATAAGGGCATTCATTCCTTTTTGGCCAATTTTTAATTTAAATATCACACATGAATATGTAATCACTCAGTTTGATGTTTTACCATCTGATACCATCACTGTATCACCGTATGCTTGTGAAATAATGAAGGAAATCAGAGGCTCTTTCACACCAGAAACACACTGCATGTTGTGTCAGAAACTCAGTTTTATTCTTGCAGTCTACAAAATGTGACGTGGTGCTGTTATTGGGTTGAAAGTCTGGCTGTGTGTGTGTTGAGGGGTCTGTAGTGAACCGCTCACCCATGCCCACTCTCAAGGGCACTAAAGAGGCGTCACAGGTGCCCGCCCTGCACTACCGGGACATGTTGCCCTGCCAGGCAGCTGTTTGGTGTATTAATAGGGTCTGTGTTCATGTCACTCGGCTGAGCTCAGTGTGTGTGTTTAGTTTGTGTCTTTACTGTAGCCAGCTAGATGTCCTGTGTCTCCTGAAGAGCTGCCGCTCACCATCACAAGGCAGTTGTGTGTTTCTAAGCATATAACATAACGCTTTTTTGTGGCTCTGTTCCATATACAAAGCATTTTAAGACATCATACGCATCTTTCTGATTTGAAGGTAATATTATACGTCTTCACTTAGCAAGGTAATGCATCCCATAATGCACTGAAAATTCAGAATTTCAATTAATGTGTGATCGAATATGTGTTATAGAATAGAATTGAGAATGTAGGGTTTGGAACAGAACGAGTTGCTCTGTATTCTGAGTATTCCAGATGTTTTTCCTCGGCTGCTGATCTCCATATAGGGAGATTTCCCAGTCTGGAACAGGTTTCTCGTTTGGCTCGGTAGATGCCATGCTGGAGAATCAGGTGGGATGACCAGTGCAATCCAGACACTAGATACAAACTACTTGACCAGCAAATAATATCCTAGCAACCACTCAGAATACCCTAGCAATGCCATAGCAACTACCCAGAACACTTTGGCAATCCACTTGTAGCCACTCAAAAAACCCTGACAACACATAGCAATACCCTAGTTACCACATTGAACACTTGGATATGCCCTAGCAACCACCCAGAACACCCTAGCAACCAACCAGAACACCCTATCAACTATCCAGATCACCCTGGCAATGCACTACTAACTACATAGAGCACCTTGATAATGCCCAAGCAACCACCCAGAACACCCTAGCAACCAACCAGTACACCCTAGCAACTATCAAGATCACCCTGGCAATGCACTACTAACTACATAGAACACTCTGATAATGCTCAAGCAACCACCCAGAACACCCTAGCAACCAACCAGAACACCCTATCAACTATCAAGATCACCCTGGCAATGCACTACTAACTACATAGAGCACCTTGATAATGCCCAAGCAACCACCCAGAACACCCTAGCAACCAACCAGTACACCCTAGCAACTATCAAGATCACCCTGGCAATGCACTACTAACTACATAGAACACTCTGATAATGCTCAAGCAACCACCCAGAACACCCTAGCAACCAACCAGTACACCCTAGCAACTATCCAGATCACCCTGGCAATGCACTACTAACTACATAGAACACTCTGATAATGCTCAAGCAACCACTCAGAACACCCTGGCCACTCTCTAGTAACTACCAAGATCACCCTGGCAACGTTCTAACTACCACCCAGAACACCTAGGCAACACGCCTATAGCCACTCGAAACACCCTGGCAGCACTACACCTAGAATGCCTTGACAATACACTAACAACCACCAAGAACACTCTAGCAACAGCCTAGAAACCACCCAGAACAACCTGATAATCCCCTAACAACCATCTTAAAAAATTTGGCAATGCTCTAGTAACCACCTTGAACACCATAATAATGCCCTAGCAACCAACCAGAACACCCTAGCAACCAACCAGTACACCCTAACAACTCTCCAGATCAACCAACCAATGCACTACTAACTACATAGAACACTCTGATAATGCTCAAGCAACCACTCAGAACACCCTGGCAACTCCCTACCAACTACCGAGATCACCCTAGCAACGCTCTAACAACCACCCAAAACACCTAGACAACACGCCTATAACCACTCGAAACACCCTGGCAGCACTACACCTAGAACTCCTTGAAAATACACTAACAACCACCAACAGCCTAGAAACCACCCAGAACAATCTAATAATCCCCTAACAACCATCCAAAAAACTTTGGCAATGCTTTAGTAACCATCTCGAACACCATAATAATGCCCTAGCAACCAATCAGAAAAACTTGTCAAAACACCCTATCAACCACCCAGAACATCCCGACAATGCCCTAGCAACCAACCAGAACAACCTGGCAAAAAGGCCCTAGCAACCACGAAGAACACCTTGGAAATGCTCTTATACACATCCAAAACACACTGACAGCACTTTAATAACCACCTAGAACATCCTGACAGTGCCCTAGCAACCACCAAAAACACTCTAGCAACCACCCAGAACACCCTGGCAATGCCCTAACAACCACCAAGAACACTAGCAATCACATAGAATAATCCGACAATGCCCTTACAGCAACCCAAAATATTCTAGCAACCATCCAGAACAACCTACCAATCCCCTAGCAACCACTCATCATTGACAGTGAGTTTTGAACTGGAAAGCACCAATCGCATTTTCTACTGCAACCTAGCAACCACACAGAACACCCTGGTAATGCCCTAGCAACCACCCAGAACACTCTGGCAATACCATAGTAGCCTCCCACAACTCCCTGACAATCCCCAAACCACCATGGCAACACCCAAGCAACCCTCCAGAACACCCTGGGAACCACAGAGAATATTCTTGCAGCCATCCAGAAAACCCCGGAAACACCCTAGCAACCACCCAACACCATGGCAATGCCCCAGCAGCCTTTCAGAACAGATAGAGTAAAGTGTGTATGTGTGTGTGGGGGGTCTGTGTCAGTGTGTGAGTGTGTGAGAGAGAGAGAGAGAGAGAGAGTGTGTGTGTGTGTGTGTGTGTGTGTGTGTGTGTGTGTGAGAGAGAGAGAGAGAGAGAGAGAGAGAGTGTGTGTGCTGTGTGCATATGTGTGTGTGTGTGTGTGTGTGTGTGTGTGTGTGTGAGAGAGAGAGAGAGAGAGAGTGTGTGTGCTGTGTGCATGTGTGTGTGTGTGTGTGTGTGTGTGTGTGTGTGTGTTGTCTGCCCTCTCTCAGTGGTCTGGTTGTAGTTTTTTGGCTTTCCTCCAGTTATACACTGTTATTTTTGGACTCAGCAATGGGAAAACAAGAAAGCTAATTATATTTCACTAAAAACGGACGTCAGCACATATAAATGTATGATGATGTGCACGTGATCAGCTGTTTCTGTTCAGTTTTATATTAAGTTCTGTCAAGGAATGAAGATGATTGCCAGAGTTTCTCTTGATTGTGTTTGATCTTGCTTCGGCTGAATGACGTGAACAATATGTTCCCATTTTCTGGAAACTTCCTCTGGATTCCTGTCAGTGAGTGTTTGAGGCTGAGGAACACAGTTCGGACTGAAGTGGACGCTGAGGTGTTTCTGGTGGTTTTGCGACACGTCTCTTTTGTGCAGGTGCAACAATAGCTTATTTATATCCTATAATGTTACTGGTCAAGCAGGACGGAAACTCACAGACAGTGCAGGAAATAAGGCCTCTCTTCTATTTCTGCGTCCTGTTGCCCCTCAGAGCAGAAATAACCTCCTCCTCGAGGAACAAGACTGGAGGAATGATGCAGAAAATATAGCTTTAATCACAGGAATAAATGACACTTTACTACATATTCACATAGAAAACAGCTGTTTTACACTGATATAATATTACACTGTTTTACTGTATTTATCATCTAATAAATTCAGCTTTAATCACAGGAATAAATGACACTTTACTACATATTCACATAGAAAACAGCTGTTTTACACTGATATAATATTACACTGTTTTACTGTATTTATCATCTAATAAATTCAGCTTTAATCACAGGAATAAATGACACTTTATTATATATTCACATAGAAAACAGCTGTTTTACACTGATATAATATTACACTGTTTTACTGTATTTATCATCTAATAAATTCAGCTTTAATCACAGGAATAAATGACACTTTACTACATATTCACATAGAAAACAGCTGTTTTACACTGATATAATATTACACTGTTTTACTGTATTTATCATCTAATAAATTCAGCTTTAATCACAGGAATAAATGACACTTTACTATATATTCACATAGAAAACAGCTGTTTTACACTGATATAATATTACACTCTTTTACTGTATTTATCATCTAATAAATTCAGCTTTAATCACAGGAATAAATGACACTTTACTATATATTCACATAGAAAACAGCTGTTTTACACTGATATAATATTACACTGTTTTACTGTATTTATCATCTAATAAATTCAGCTTTAATCACAGGAATAAATGACACTTTACTACATATTCACATAGAAAACAGCTGTTTTACACTGATATAATATTACACTGTTTTACTGTATTTATCATCTAATAAATTCAGCTTTAATCACAGGAATAAATGACACTTTACTATATATTCACATAGAAAACAGCTGTTTTACACTGATATAATATTACACTGTTTTACTGTATTTATCATCTAATAAATTCAGCTTTAATCACAGGAATAAATGACACTTTATTATATATTCACATAGAAAACAGCTGTTTTACACTGATATAATATTACACTGTTTTACTGTATTTATCATCTAATAAATTCAGCTTTAATCACAGGAATAAATGACACTTTACTACATATTCACATAGAAAACAGCTGTTTTACACTGATATAATATTACACTGTTTTACTGTATTTATCATCTAATAAATTCAGCTTTAATCACAGGAATAAATGACACTTTACTACATATTCACATAGAAAACAGCTGTTTTACACTGATATAATATTACACTGTTTTACTGTATTTATCATCTAATAAATTCAGCTTTAATCACAGGAATAAATGACACTTTACTATATATTCACATAGAAAACAGCTGTTTTACACTGATATAATATTACACTCTTTTACTGTATTTATCATCTAATAAATTCAGCTTTAATCACAGGAATAAATGACACTTTTTTATATATTCACATAGAAAACAGCTGTTTTACACTGATATAATATTACACTGTTTTACTGTATTTATCATCTAATAAATTCAGCTTTAATCACAGGAATAAATGACACTTTACTACATATTCACATAGAAAACAGCTGTTTTACACTGATATAATATTACACTGTTTTACTGTATTTATCATCTAATAAATTCAGCTTTAATCACAGGAATAAATGACACTTTACTACATATTCACATAGAAAACAGCTGTTTTACACTGATATAATATTACACTGTTTTACTGTATTTATCATCTAATAAATTCAGCTTTAATCACAGGAATAAATGACACTTTACTATATATTCACATAGAAAACAGCTGTTTTACACTGATATAATATTACACTGTTTTACTGTATTTATCATCTAATAAATTCAGCTTTAATCACAGGAATAAATGACACTTTACTATATATTCACATAGAAAACAGCTGTTTTACACTGATATAATATTACACGGTTTTACTGTATTTATCATCTAATAAATTCAGCTTTAATCACAGGAATAAATGACACTTTATTATATATTCACATAGAAAACAGCTGTTTTACACTGATATAATATTACACTGTTTTACTGTATTTATCATCTAATAAATTCAGCTTTAATCACACGAATAAATGACACTTTACTATATATTCACATAGAAAACAGCTGTTTTACACTGATATAATATTACACTGTTTTACTGTATTTATCATCTAATAAATTCAGCTTTAATCACAGGAATAAATGACACTTTATTATATATTCACATAGAAAACAGCTGTTTTACACTGATATAATATTACACGGTTTTACTGTATTTATCATCTAATAAATTCAGCTTTAATCACAGGAATAAATGACACTTTACTATATATTCACATAGAAAACAGCTGTTTTACAGAGAGGATGTACCCGTAAGTATGGTAAAATCACAGTAACTCATGGTTTACTGCTGTAATTAAAGTTTCTCATGTATGTGAGGTCTCTCGTGATCTTGACCTTTGACCTTAAATCTCTGCATGTAGAGCTCATGAGAAACATTCACAAACACACTCACAGAGCGACCGTTTCTGCAGAAACTCTATCAACAGGAAATAAAACGCTTCCCCAGAGCCCAAATAACACAGAGTTTGATTCATCTAGTAGTTTGAGCCACAATCATTACAGAAAAACACTTGATAATAATCCCGCCCCATGTGTTTCCTTTCTTTCACTGCAAACACAATAAAAGTGCAGAAACAGGGCCGTGGTTGTTGTTACTTTTGCCGTAAAGCGTCCTTCATATTGAATGGTTATTTTTATGAGCATTGCATTATAAGAGCACAGAATGTGGATGTTGTTTTCTGAAGAGTTTAGTGGTCTGTGGCCGAGGGGCTTCGACCTCTGTGTTTATAGACTGGGAGCGACATCCTCTCCGAAACTAAACAAGTGTGCTCTCATGAACGGCGTTTCACTCAGCGTTCAACAGACTTTAAAGCGTCAACTGGTCTGAGCTAAAAAAAGAAATTCTCCATTAGACAAAACTCTAATATTATATACAGTAATGCCTTGACATACGAGCATAATCCGTTCCAGGACCAGCTCGTAACTCGAGTTGCTCGTATCTCAAATAATTTTTCCCATAAGAAACAACAGAAAAAATAATGAATCCGTTCCGGCCCTTTAAAAAACTCTCTTATTAGTGCTAATAACAATGGAAAAAACATGTTTTTAATTGCTATAGAGACACACACACACACACAATTATAGTATATAAGGATTCCTGTGATATAAAATAAAATTTGGTTTTAATTACGAGTTCTTGCCTTCGAGACACTAATGGAGGAGGATGAGGAGGAGGAGAAGGGATTACGGAGATAACACAAACACAATACAGAAGTGTAGTGTTTCTTCCCGTGTTGTGTATTGATAGACTCAGAAGCTCATATTTATTATTATTGAACACTCATAACTCGTGCTGCTCCCAGCTTAATACTGGTGAATCACTCGTTGCCCCCGGTAACCCCCGCTGTAAAACCAAGCTGCCTCTAGTGGAGATCATATGCAATTACCCATAAATGAGGAGCTTGAGCTGCTGCGAGTGCTGAACACCTCTAGCGTCTGGAAGCTGCTCGTATCTCAAATATTTACTCGTATCTCAAATATTTACTCGTATCTCAAAGCAAAAATTGCTCTAGGGCTTGCTCGTATCTCGGATTATTCATATGTCGGGAGTCTCATATCTCAAGGTATTACTGTATTGTTATTTTTATGGTCGCAGCATCAAATACTGATGAAGCAAAATTATGTTTGCAAAATGTGAATGTTTGTGTTTCACCCAGACACTGGAGCTCTCTAGCGCCCCCTGTCTGAGTGGCAGATGTGCGTCATGACAAGATCCCCATGGCTCCTGCTGCTGGTCATTCTGCTGCTGGACACTGAGGTGCGTCACATAACAATCAGCAATGCATCTCCACTGCATTTATTCTTCTTTGAGGGGTTTTTCAGCTCATTTTTTATTAAATACTGTTATAAAATCAAAACAAACACCACAAAATTAAAATTGCACTGATGCACTGACGATAGTCGATTAGATCAAGTATTTCCACTGTTGTTTAAAAAGAGCAGATGATCCAGGCTGATTATATCCTGACTGCAACTCACACTGTGTGTGAAGAAAATCTCTCTTGTGTGTAATTTAGGGATGTCAGTATTAACAGTTCAAAAACAGCGTCTCTGTTTCACCCTGGAAATCACCCGTAGTTCAGGGATGCAGGTCTGCGGTTTTCCTACAGCAATTACTTGTAGCTTCTCTCATCCAAAAGGAACTTTGTTCTTTGTTATTTGTGATAGGGAACAAAGTCTCAGTGTCACAGTTAGAGCGAGGACTCAAGATGCAGGTAGGAAGAGAAATTCTTTTATTTAGAAAAAAACAGACACAAACAAAAACTGCCCCGAGGGGGAAAACAGAACTAGACTGATTTAACAAACTAGACTGGACAGAACTAGGAAAGACAAGACCAGAGACCACATAGAGCGACAACGACGCAACACAGGACAGCAAACACAAGGGGAATAAATGGGGAACATGAGGAAGGATTAATGAGGGCGGACAGGTGGGGCAAATCATATAATAATGAGGGAACAAGACAGGCGGGGTTACACAATGACATACACGAACACGCAGCCAATGAGAACACTCATAAGCCGTGCATCCCCCCAAAACAAGACAGTGCGCAGCCAGTGAAACAAGCTGCTCGCAACACAAGACACATGAAAGCACGCGGCCGATGTAAACACGAATCGCATGCTGCACTACAACTCACGTGGACAAGAGCGCGTAGCCCGAGTGACGTCAAAAGTGCACGCACTCACAAGACATCACGAAGACTCGTCTAGCTCAAAACAAAAGACAAAACACAGAGCATTGGTGTCCGAACCCAAAACACAACACAGAAACAGTACTAGAATCGGGATCGAACACCACGCCCCGCACACAAGACAGAAGACATTACGGTAGTGTCAGAGCTCTGCCACAACACCAAGAAATCACTAGACCGGATGTGGCAGAACTCTCTACCGCGAGTGTTTTCCTCCTCTTTACCACAAGTTATAGCACCAAATAAACGCATGAGCATTAGAAGGAATGATGAAAGATACAGAAGAACTCAGTGAAATCAGTCCTGTTTCCTGTAATCTGTTACACGTGTTCCTGTCTGGGGCTTCTCTGTCACTTCCTGTCAGTCTTGTCTTTGTTTCACTTCTGTCTCTCGGGTTATTGTTTCACTCCCTACACCTGTCTTGTAATCACTTCCTCGTTAGTCTCCCAGGTGTTGCTGTTTCCCCTTGTGTATATATCACTTGTGCATTTCCCTTGTGTTTGTGGGTTGTTGAATTGTCTATGAAGTAAGGTTGCTGTCTGTGGATGTCCTGCCTGTCTCCTGAGTTTTGCCTGTCTCCTGAGTCTTTGCTGAGTTCTGGTTTTGCACAAGTGTGCTCTTTTGTTTTGTATTTAAAGTCTTTCGTTTTGTTTATATTAAATGAATTTAAGTTTGAGTTCCTGCCTTGCCTGTCACCTTGCCTGTCTCCGCATCGCACAACACCCCAACAACCCGTTTCGTGACAGAACAACCCACCAGGCTGGTCACCTACAACCGACCAGGTTTGTCGCCTAAAAGGACAATCAGGGAAGATGGAACATCTTGTAAAGGTTCTCCGGATTGCCCGGGAGAATCCCAACTTTGATGAGTTCGCCTGGAGGTTCAACCGGTTCGCTACTTTCTCATCCCTGGATGATAGAACACTTAAGATGCTGCTCTGGTTCGGAGCAAACCATTTTCAGATCGAGGACCTCCCTGACCTGACAGAGTTAAGCTGGCAAGAAGCAGTGTATGTGTGTCAGGTGAGCGCTGCGCTCCGAACCAGACAGCCAATACCATCAGCTGCAGCATCTCAGTCAACGGCCCGTCTGAACCAGCCAGAGTCTGATCCAGAGATCCGCCAGCCAGAGCCCGATCCAGAGATCCGCAAGCCAGAGCCCGATCCAGAGATCCGCCAGCCAGAGCCCGATCCAGAGATCCGCCAGCCAGAGCCCGATCCAGAGATCCGCCAGCCAGAGCCCGATCCAGAGATCCGCCAGCCAGAGCCTGATCCAGAGATCCGCCAGCCAGAGCCTGATCCAGAGATCCGCCAGCCAGAGCCTGATCCGCCTGAACTGTGGCCCGAACCGCCAGAGCTGCCTGAACTGTGGCCCGAACCGCCAGAGCTGCCTGAACTGTGGCCCGAACCGCCAGAGCTGCCTGAACTGTGGCCCGAACCGCCAGAGCTGCCTGAACTGTGGCCCGAACCGCCAGAGCTGCCTGAACTGAGGCCCGACCCGCCGCTGGACTTCTGGGACATCCCAGAGCCGCCGCCGGCCTTCGCCAACGTCCCAGAACCCGTTACCAGCCCGGAGGCCGCCGTCCAAGTGACTCTCGCCCTGCCGGCGCCCCCAGTGACTCTCGCCCTGCCGGCGCCCCCAGTGACTCTCGCCCTGCCGGCGCCCCCAGTGACTCTCGCCCTGCCGGCGCCCCCAGTGACTCTCGCCCTGCCGGCGCCCCCAGTGACTCTCGCCCTGCCGGCGGCCCCAGTGACTCTCGCCCCGCCTGACCCGCCGGCCTTGCCCGAGCCTGCCTGGCTCACCCCGCCGGCGCCGCCTGACCCGCCGGCCTTGCCCGAGCCTGCCTGGCTCACCCCGCCGGCGCCGCCTGACCCGCCGGCCGTGCCCGAGCCCGCCTGGCTCACTCCCCCGGCGCCGCCTGACCCTCCAGCCTTGCCCGAGCCCGCCTGGCTCACTCCCCCGGCGCCGCCTGACCCGCCAGTCTTGCCTGAGCCCACCGGGCTCCTTTCCCCGGCTCCACCCTGGTCACCTGCCGGTAACCCTGCCCTGCCCGAGCCAGCTTGGCTTATCCCACCTTTTCCTCCCCCTGGACTCTGTATTTTATTTTTATTCTTTCCCCATGTGTCAGGACTGTATTTTGACTTATTTTTCCATTGAGGACTGTTTTGAGTTATTTTCCTTTGTCTTGAGGTCTGTTTATTTTTTGTTTATCTTTTTCACACAGGTTTTCCTTGGTTCTAGTTCTGTCTCCTTTGGGTTCCCTCTGGTTTCTTGTCTGTCAAGTCTTGTTCTGTCCCCCTCCTGGTCCCCCGCCCACCCTCCGCAGTTGTTGCCTTGACGGCGCGAGGTCGCGCCTACCGGAAGGGGGGCGCTATGTTACACGTGTTCCTGTCTGGGGCTTCTCTGTCACTTCCTGTCAGTCTTGTCTTTGTTTCACTTCTGTCTCTCGGGTTATTGTTTCACTCCCTACACCTGTCTTGTAATCACTTCCTCGTTAGTCTCCCAGGTGTTGCTGTTTCCCCTTGTGTATATATCACTTGTGCATTTCCCTTGTGTTTGTGGGTTGTTGAATTGTCTATGAAGTAAGGTTGCTGTCTGTGGATGTCCTGCCTGTCTCCTGAGTTTTGCCTGTCTCCTGAGTCTTTGCTGAGTTCTGGTTTTGCACAAGTGTGCTCTTTTGTTTTGTATTTAAAGTCTTTCGTTTTGTTTATATTAAATGAATTTAAGTTTGAGTTCCTGCCTTGCCTGTCACCTTGCCTGTCTCCGCATCGCACAACACCCCAACAACCCGTTTCGTGACATAATCACTCAATCAGTGTTTTAATCGCGGTAAAACAGCTCGGGAACAATGTCACTTAATGCTACATTTACCTCAAGAAAGTTATCCAGTGTTTTCAGTTCATTCGCTCGCTGTAAAATTGTACTTTTGTTTGTTCATGTGAGTTTACAGTCCATCAACCTTAGTTCAAAAAGTTGAAATTAAGATGAATAAACGTTGGAGAACTAATGTTAGCTCATGAACCCTTATTGTAAAGTACTTTGGTCTTCGTGTTCCCTGAACGGTGTTTTACTCGCACAGGTGTGTCAGTGCGAGGATGTGCTGATAGCGCCGGTGATGTCAGCGGAGGAGGTGACCAGTATCCCAGCATCCCGAGAGCAGATCCTCTCGCCCAGTTTGAGTGTTACCTCAGAATAATGTACGATCCTCCGCGCAAAGATCCAGGTGAGAGTTGAGCATTAATTAAAGACCTTTGTGATAAATTATCTGTACAGAATTACGATAGGATTTGTGGGAGGGTTGAGCTCTCCTAACCCCCTTAGAATTATTAAGAAATAATTCATATGCATTACTTAGTTTCTCAAATTAGAAATACTGCAGCAAACTTAAATCATTAAACAACATTTTAAAACTTTAAAAATCAAATTAAAGCTATATATATATATATATATATATAAATCAGTAATAAATATTAAGAAAAGCACATAGCAAAAATATGAAATATGATCAATAAAACCTTTTAAATATATAGTATAGTAGTAAATAATAATGCTAAAGTAAAATAACAATATTTGAACTTAATTCAAGATTTTTTTAATCAATTCAAATTTATTTACTGTCCAAATAGTTTCCATTAATTAAAATAAATCTGAAATGATTAAAAAAATTAATAATAATAATTTTTTTTAATAATTAAAAAAATGTTCAGAAAACAAAATTTAACTGTAAATGAAAATTAAACAGAAAATTAAAACTTTGAAATTAGATTAAGATAAGTTGCATACCAATGCAGATAAGTATATATATATATATATATATATATATATATATACAAAAAATACTTATAATATTAACAAAGGCACAAATTACTAAAACTAAAATTATCTTAATTAAATCTCAAAATAAAAGCTATTTTAAAATATATGATAGTTGTAAATAATAGTACCAAACTAATAATGGATGTGTGTGTCGCCGCCTGCAGGCCCGTACTGTAATCGCACATGGGACGGGTGGCTCTGCTGGGGAGACACGGCCCCCGGGACCGCCGCACAGCTCTGCCCCACATACTACCAGGATTTCGACCCAAACGGTGAGCTGATGACATCTCTGCATTCACAGTAATGCACAATTCCCTCTTTATGACACAAATAACTTGGAAAAAGTTAAAATATGTACTGTACATTTCAAAAGTTTGGGATCTGTAAGATCAAAGTCTCTTCTGCTCAACAAGGCTGAATTTATTAGATGATAAATACAGTAAAACAGTGTAATATTATATCAGTGTAAAACAGCTGTTTTCTATGTGAATATATAGTAAAGTGTCATTTATTCGTGTGATTAAAGCTGAATTTATTAGATGATAAATACAGTAAAACAGTGTAATATTATATCAGTGTAAAACAGCTGTTTTCTATGTGAATATATAGTAAAGTGTCATTTATTCCTGTGATTAAAGCTGAATTTATTAGATGATAAATACAGTAAAACAGTGTAATATTATATCAGTGTAAAACAGCTGTTTTCTATGTGAATATATAGTAAAGTGTCATTTATTCGTGTGATTAAAGCTGAATTTATTAGATGATAATATTAAATCATTGTAAAACAGCTGAATGTGAATATCATTGTCACGTTTTACTCATGCTTCAGACATCTTCATGCCGAGGACATTCCTCATATTCCCCATATTGTCTTCGGATGCCGTGTGAGTTCCCGTTCAAAAGAAAACAGTATTTGTTTGATATAGAATCTGTTGTCACATTATGAACGTCCTGCATCCTTGATGAATTGGATTATTAATCTCGCTCCCCCCCCAAAAAAAAAAATTATGCTGATCCCAAACTTTTGAGCAGTTACTTTTTAAGTAAAGTAATGCGTTACAATATTGTGTCACTTGTTAAAAAAGTAACCTGTTCCGTTACTTTTTATTGAAGTAATTTCAATATTGTGTTACTCCCTAAAAGAGTAACTAGTTACATTAACTTAGTTACTTTTTATGGAAAGTAATGTGTTAAAAAATATTGTGTTACTCCTTTAAAAAGTAACAGATTGCGTTACTTAGTTACTTTTTATTGAAGAAATGTGTTACAATATTCTTGCTCCCTGAAAAAGTAACTAATTGTGCTACTTAGTTACTTTTTAATCGAATCATTTAAGTTAATCGTTAATTTTGCGTTACTTTTCGCCATCTGGGAAGGAGTTTCTCACCTGGGTTGGGCTTCTTTGTGTTTTTTTTATTTTCTTGTAAATTTAAAAGCAGTTGTGGAACTTGTGATTGCGTAACTTGTGTCACTTGTAACCCACCCAACACCGGCCACATTCACGGTAACTTGCGATGCATGCAAACACATGCCTTTTCAAATTTTGCCTTTTGTTCATTCAGAACAAGTGACTAAAGTGTGTGACTCAGAAGGGCATTGGTTTCGTCACCCAGAAAGCAACCGACTGTGGTCCAACTACACTCAATGCTCCGCTTACACGAAGCAGAAACTCAAGGTTAAGCTTCAGTTTAATTATATATCATTATTTCATAATCCTGTCTGTTTTACAGTATCTGTCTCTGGTTTCTCCTGCAGCTTACGCTTGTGCTTTACTATCTGGTTATGGTGGGACACATCCTCTCTATCATCTCGCTCGTCATTTCCATATGCATCTTCTCCTACTTCAAGTATGTGAGAACAACAGACACAAACAAGACTCAAACCCAGCCAGCAAAATTATATTTGAGGAACATTTTGCTAATGTTCCCATTAAGTTATAAGATCTTTTTTCTCTGAACATCCCGTTTAAAATGTTCTAAAAATGTATTTTCTTGGTTATTTTATCATTCTGAAAACATTTTGTGAATGATACTTTTGAATGTTCTCTGAATGTAACAATGAAATGAAAGAAGTAACATTTAAAAAACGTTAGACGAACATGTTTCAGAGAATGATGTTTTTGTGCTAATGTTTTAAGAACATTATATTTGAGCGAACATTCTAGTAACGTTACTGGAAGAGAGTTTGTTGCTAATATTCCCTGTTTGCTGGGTTGGATGTTTATGTCAGTGTATGATATGTGTTAAACTCTTGGAGAGACTCTTGAGGAGAAAGTATAAATGTTTCTTAAAGGGGCCATGACATGAGAAATCAATTTTGCCTCGATCTTTTGACATATAACTTTGTACTAATAAAACAACCTGCAGGATTTATTAAGGGTCAGTCACACAGCGAAAACACATGAATCACGAAGCGTGTGTGTTTGGACGCATGTATTTATTGAAGCTCATTTTGATATTGTGGGATCTCTGACATCACACATATGCCCGCCTCCAGAGCAAGACATCAACCAATAGTTAAACATTATTGGACCGTAGGCCCCGCCCACTTCCGTTCAGCTGCTTAAAAACCGACATTTCACTTTGCAGATGTGTGTTCAGATTATAATGATTTATAATTATATTATCAGAAAATATTTTTTTGTAAACGATGCACAGGGTAATGGAAAGAAACAGTAACTGTATTGGATCTGACAGCAGTTTCATCACAAACTGTGAGTGAATGATAACCTAATGCTTCATCTGTTTTGTTTTATATGGATATTGTTTTCAGAACATTTACTCACGCACAATAGCAAGTGGCTGTTGATACTGTTTCCTATGCAGTGACGTTAGCCAATCATAACAGTGGATGTTTACTGACACTAAAATAAATGTTAAAATAACGTTTGTTCATAACTTTGAGCGAGCATTCTATTAAAATAACGTTTGTTCATAACTTTGAGCGAACATTCTATTAAAATAACGTTTGTTTGAAACTTTGAGCGAACGTTCTATTAAAATAACGTTTGTTTGAAACTTTGAGCGAACGTTCTATTAAAATAACGTTTGTTCGAAACTTTGAGCGAACATTCTATTAAAATAACGTTTGTTTGAAACTTTGAGCGAACGTTCTATTAAAATAACGTTTGTTCGAAACTTTGAGCGAACGTTCTATTAAAATAACGTTTGTTCGAAACTTTGAGCGAACATTCTATTAAAATAACGTTTGTTTGAAACTTTGAGCGAACGTTCTATTAAAATAACGTTTGTTTGAAACTTTGAGCGAACATTCTATTAAAATAACGTTTGTTTGAAACTTTGAGCAAACGTTCTATTAAAGTAACGTTTGTTTGAAACTTTGAGCGAACATTCTATTAAAATAACGTTTGTTTGAAACTTTGAGCGAACATTCTATTAAAATAACGTTTGTTCATAACTTTGAGCAAACGTTCTATTAAAGTAACGTTTGTTTGAAACTTTGAGCGAACATTCTATTAAAATAACGTTTGTTTGAAACTTTGAGCAAACGTTCTATTAAAGTAACGTTTGTTACTTAACATTACATAAGATCATTTCAGACATTTTTCTGCATATATTTATTATATTTTATTTATTTTTTGTGTGCAAAAAAACTAAATCAACATTTTATGCGAACCTCAAGCAACATATTAAAACAATAAAAAAACTCCATGTGTCATGGCCCCTTTAATGTGTCTAAAACAGATTAATTGTATCCTCAAACCTTTATAAATGACCTATCAGGAATGAATGAATGAATGGTGTTTGTGCAGGTGTTTGAGCTGTCAGCGGATCACTCTTCATAAAAACATGTTCACATCCTTCATCCTGAACTCGTTCGCCACCATTAGCTGGTTCTACTTTGTCATGGGCAAGCAGCAGACCAGAACAGACTCCGTAAGTGCACATGCCCCATTTCACACTCTTTATATTGCCATTATGAACTGAACTTGATTATTGCTTTCACTTAAATACTTACTGTGAAACTGGAGTTTTCAAACTGGTTTCCAGGAGGCACAATTATTAATTTTTTTACAATTGAGACACAAAAAAATTGGGCTTTTTTTGGGAATTGGGATTTTAATTTGGGCTTTCAAAAGTTAATGTGCGCACTTAAAATATAAATCATTTCAATAGTCTTTTACAAAAAATGTTACAATCCCTGTCTTGTTTTAAAGGACATTTATTTTAAAAAATTTTTTCCTGTTTTTGACTTGTTCTTCCTCCTGCCTTGTTTGTTCCCAGTTTCCCTCATCCGTCTCCATAGCAACTAATTACCCACACCTGTTGCTTGTTATCTTTTGTATTTAGTGTTTCCTGTGTTCTTTGTCTGGCGTTTTCTTTCTTTAGCTGTTATGTTGGTGCACTCAGTTCTCGTTTCTTGCATGTTTGTTTGGTAGTTTTTTTTTAATTATTTTTATTTTATTTTTATCTACTTTATTAATTCCTCTGTATTCGGATCCATGTCTCTTTGCCGCATGGCCGATAGATCGATCTAGCACATGTTAATCTTGCGTGTTCAGTCTCAGATTGGCTGTAAGATCCTGGCAAGTCTCATGCACTACACCTCATGCTCCACTTACTTCTGGATGTTGTGTGAGGGGATCTACCTGCACACGCTCATCATCGTGGCCGTGTTTGTGGGGGAGCAGCAGCTGGGCTGGTACTACGTCCTCGGCTGGGGTATGCTCTGTACAAACTAACACATCTTTCTCATCTTTGATATTGAATGTATGTGTGTGTGTGTGTGTGTGTGTATGCATACATTTGTCCCGACTTCCTCTATGTTTTGTGTATTCTGTGTTCTAGGACTTTTATTTTGAAGTGAAGTGGTTTTCAGTTTTTACTGCCCCCTTTTTCACTTCCTGTAGTTTGTTCTTGTATGCCTTTGTTTCCTTACACTCACTTGTTCCCATAGTGATTAATTTTCCTTGTGTAAAAATACAATTTCAAAATAAAAGTCACAGAAGGGACAAATAGCATTAATTGTGAATAAATAAAAAAACACATAAATAAATGAATAATATATATTTTTATATTATAAAATTAATTAGAATTAAGATATATATAATTATATTTATTTCTTTATATCGTCGTTGTAAGGTTCACAGAATAATAATCATGACTGTTTCTTGTGTTGGTATCATGATCTAGTGTGCAAGAAAGGAACGACTGTAGATTTCTAGAGGACTTTCTCGTTTAAAGAAGAGGACTTTCTCGTTTAAAGAAAACCATGATATATTCCGTTATTCCTACAGGTTTCCCGGTGATCCCTTCCGTTACGCACGCTGTGGCACGTCTGTTCTACCATGATGACAGGTAAACCTGAGATTTCACAAATTCAGCAAAAGGGGAACTGCAAATGTTTGGTTACAAACTTTCTTCAAAAGATCATCTTTTGTGTTCAACTGAAGAAATAAATTAATATACGTTTAGAACAACTTGAGGATGAGTAGTTTCATATTTGGGTGAACTATCCCTTTAAATGTGTAATGGAAGTGACGTTGTGTGTTTGATAGGTGTTGGGCCATGAACTCTGACCTGCTGTACATCACACACGGCCCGATACACGTCGCTCTGCTGGTGAGCTTCATCAACATCCTCTCCTCATCCTCGTCTATTGCAGAACAAGGATATAAATATCTAAACATTCTTAAATCAAGATACATTTACTTGGGAAGCAAAATTACTCAAGATTTTAAGTATTGTTTTCTGAAAAATGACGAAACAAGAAAAAGTGCCTGACAGTGGAGTCAGAAAAAGTGAATGTATTCACTAATATTAACTAACAATGACCAATTAATTCAATATAGTATTGATTAATCTTTATTAACATTAATTGATAAAAAACAAAACTATTCATTGTTGGTTCATGTCAACGCAGGTCCATTAAAGATTATCAACAGAACTTTTGCTTTCGATAATGTATTAATAAATACATTTAAATTAATACTTTACTAATTAATTTCTGTGACTTATTCAGGTGTTTTAAAGTTCCTCATATATCCAGATTTCATGAAGGGCTCATGAACGTAATTTTGTAACAATTTTAAATGTTCTCTGAATGTAAACTTAGATTTATTCAAAAAACATCTTTCCTCAGAAGTAACGGGCAGTAATTTTCTCCTCTGCGTTTGACGGTCTCTTTCAAACACTCGTGTCTCATTCAAGACTTGGAAGAAAACACCCACTTCAAGGACAGTTTTGCATATTAAAATCCTTTCCAAAGTCCCCGCCGTTACATGTGTAACACTTTTGAAAACATCTGATGTTGAAAACATAAAACGTTTCATGAGCATTTGAGTATTTCAGTAATTTCCTCAGTTGTTTAGCTTCTCCAGTAACTGTATGCTGATTTAAAGATGTTTGCATGGAAAATGAGATAAAAACCCTGAGGAAGAGCAGTGAATGCCTCCATCTGTGTGTCTCAGGTGAACCTGTTCTTCCTCCTCAACATCGTGCGGGTGCTGATCACCAAACTGAGGGTCACGCACCAGACCGAGAGCAGTGTGTACATGAAAGCGGTGCGCGCCACCATCATCCTGGTGCCTCTGCTGGGAGCCCAGTTCATCCTGGTGCCGCTGGAGCCCAGCGGACGCGTCTCTCGGGCCGTCTACGAGCTTTGCATGAACATCTTTGTGCATTTCCAGGTGAATTGGCAAGAGAATCAGTCTATAAATCTGTAAAATATGTATTAAGTGTATTCATGCATTTATCAGACGCTTTTATCATCGCATTCAAGAAACACATTGACATTCTAATCAGTTCTTGCTTTCACTGGGAATCGAACCCATGACCTTGATGTTGCAAGCGCTTTGGAATTTAAAGTTTGGTCTTGCTTTAAAGACACTCAGACACTTCATATAAAGTATTGCATTATAGTACTATTTACTATAGTACTATAAAATTGAAATTTACTAAAGTATTGTAAATTTCAGTTTACTCTAATGAACCACACTAGGTATTTTTATTTTCTATAAATTATATATTATGATTTTTTCCTAAAATTAATATAAAATCAAAGCCATATGTCTAACCAAGTCGTGTCCCAAATTTGAAGTTAATGTCACAAAAATTGAAGTTCATATGAGATTTTGTTTCAATGCTGAACCAAGAATATCCAGCGGGTAATGTGTTCTCCTGTAATAAATGAATATATTTCTGTCAAAACATCACTTCTATCACAAATCTAACACCAAATATGAAACCGTGAGACTCAGAGCTTTCCGATGATATGCGTCAAGACTAGAAAAGATTTTGACTGTAAAGTGCAAATAAATGTTGTAATATAAAGACTAACTCCGCCCACTAGGGGAGGAGCCTGATAAAAAGAATTCAGTGTAACATTTCCATAGTAACGCATCAAAAAATTTCTAAACTGTTTTCACAGGATGAATTGAGAGTTTGTAAGCTTTCCAATGATCCCCAGTGTATGATAATTACTAAAACATTATAAAGGTTTTTTTTATTGCACTACTAGCGTCTCGCTAGCAGAAGGTGATATTTAAAGGGTTAATGCTTAGAGTAAATTACTAAACATGTCAGCATGAACATGCACTATTGCATTGCGAGCAGATGTAATTACTGTAAGCATTTGATCTCTTTAAAGCGAAATCGGCTTTTGCATCGCAGCTACAGCAGTTCTTATCAATGCAAGCAAATATTTGAGCCGCTGTTACATCCTCCCGACAACGGCGATTCTCAGAGGAACAATAATAGCCCTGTGTGTCTCTGCAGGGTCTCCTGGTGGCCGTGATCTTCTGCTTCTGTAACGGAGAGGTATGACTCTTAGTTTATTAACATAAACTCCTGAGGTTTGTAGATCTGGAAGGGAACGGGAGTGAATGTTCTGCATGCATGCAATATCCATTAGAGAAAGTGTGCCGTTTCCCTTGTGATTATTTCATCACAATATACCAGAAACTTTGTAGTCAGTAACCAGTTTTTCTTCCCCATTTGTATTTGAAAGACAGTAACTGCACACTTAATGCTAAATTAAACGCATATTGTAGTGATTTCATGCACCAGTTAGTGTTTGAAACGTTTCTTACTGTTTCAAATGCTGTTTAAAATACAAATTAGTATGCAGCATGCCTATAGAAGCATAAGAAAAGAAAACATGCTTTGGTACATTTAAAAAAAAAATCATTACGACATTAAAAAGATGAAATTTTGACATACACAGGACAAGTCGTAATGAGATTAGAGTCAAATTAGAAAAAAGTAAAAATGAGGTTGAAAAGATGAATTATAATAAAAAAAAAATCTAAATTATGACATTGAAAAGCCAAAATTATGAACTGCAAAATCAGAATTATTAGAGTAAAAGGCCAAAATTATGATACTTTAAAAAAATGAAATTATGAGATAAATCTAAATTATGACTTTAAGAAGAGATTTATGACATAGTGAATTATAAATATGACTTAAAAGGTCAAAATTATTATATAGAAAATATGTCATAATATGGGCTTTTGAATGTCATAATTGTCACTAATAAATTGTAATTAGATTTAAAAAATCTTAATTTTGAAATTTTAAAAATGAAAATTAGATAAGTCTAATTATGACATTAAAAAGGCCCAAACTATGACATACTAAGTAATAATTATGAGACTAATAAGTGGAAAAAAAAATTTAAATTATGAGATGAAAGTAAAAATTTACATTAAATTTAAAAATTGACTTTCGTCTCATAATTGAATATTTTTAATCTAATAATTTCTCCTTTTGTATAATTTTCACTTATTCATCTCATAATTATTACTTAGTATGTCATAATTATGATTCACCAAAGCATGTTTTTTTTCTTAAGTTGCTGGATATGTGGAAACGGTATGCAGAAAACAGCAGTTCCATCCTGAGAAAAAATGATTTGAAAGCAAATGTCCCCGTCCCGCAGGTGCAGTCGGCACTGAGGCGCAAGTTTGCGCAGTATCGCTGTCAGTGGAAGCGCCGGCGGCTGGTGACCACAGACTCCCACTGTAACTACCAAACAAACTCCTCCGTCACCGAGACCAGCCGCGTGATCATCAGCCTGGAGAACACGGGCGCCGCGCACGCGCTCAACGGCAAACGCTGCTCCAGCGCAGAGCCCGAGACCTGCGACACGCTGCAGTCGTCTGAAATATGAAACACGCCATCTGAATGTTTTCAAAACGTTTCCTCATTGTTATGCGAGAGTTCTATTTGATCATTTTGCGAACATTACGAGAACATTATGCTGACGTTTTGAGAACATCATTAAAGACCAAATAACTTTGAGCGGACATTCTATTAAAGTAACGTTCGTTCGTAACTTTGAGCGAACGTTCTTTTAAAGTAACTTTTGTTCGTAACGTTGAGCGAACGTTCTATTAAAGTAACGTTTGTTCAGAAATTTGAACGAACGTTCTATTAAAGTAAAAAATTTTAATAACTTTGAACGAACGTTCTATTAAAGTAACTTTTGTTCGTAACATTGAGCGAACGTTCTTTTAAAGTAACGTTTGTTCATAACGTTGCGCGAACATTGCCAGAACGTTACCTGAATGCACTAATATCACCACCACGACTAGTGAAAGTGTTTTTTGTGTTTTGTTTTGAATTATGAATACATGTATTGGTGTTTTATTTGTATTTTTAAGCACGCTGTATTTGTACATTTTCAAAATTAGTCTGCCTGTAAAGTTGCTTTTAGTGAGATTAAATCTAACTGTTCTCAGATATAGATTTCAGTCTAAATCAATTAAATGTGTGTCTATTACTATGGAAAAACCAATGAATATTAAAACGCACCGAATAATTCGCTTGTCCATGTTCCGTTCCGCTCCGCTAATTTCCGTTATTAGAACAGCATGTGCACTATTTAGTGAACTCATCATCTGATTCCATAGACAATGTTGGGGAAAGTTAATGCTTTACAATATTGAGTCGCTCCCTAAAAACGTTACTTTTAATGGAAAGCAATGTGTCGCGTTACTTTTCACGACCGCTGAACTAAAGTCACTTATACTTATTAGCATTGTTGAATTGGATTACCGAAGGTCAGCAGCAAGATTAAATGCACACACACACACACATATATATGTATATTTGTGTCATTTAACATTTAATTATTGCGATATCACATTTCGAGTTTTCATTTCATTGCATTTCTAATAATTTGAGGAATACTGAATCTTTTGTGCATGTGAGAATAAAAGTTCACATTTAGTCTAGAACTACAATAATCATCATGTTCACACTCTTACTCACACACACTCACACACACTCACACACACTCACACACTCACACATACCCTTATTCCTGATTCCTCTCATCATGAGGACAGGAAAGCCGTCAGTCAATAAATGGGAAAACAAAGTAGCTTGAGTTAATTATTTTAATAACTTGATGTTTTGTTGTAAATTTAAAAGTAATGAGTTGCTTTTCTAGTTACTTACGTAAAGTAATGTGATTGCATAAGTTCCTTGTAATGCGTTACTCCCGACACTGACTGTAGCGAACTGTTTTTAGGGATGATGGGCTGCGTCCATTAATCGCACAGTCTCTTGTGTAGCTACTTATTTTGAATACTTTTTCACGACCTCTAAAAACGATGTTCTATATAGAATGAGTGTATGCATTTTGAATGTAATCTACTTCCGCCATGTTGTCATGATCATGTGATCCACCAGCGTCAGTTGCGTCGCTTCACTGGCATTCATAAATCCTGTCCCGCTGCATCATGGGATAGAAAAGAGTAGTGAAGTGTGCGATTTCAGACGCAACCCTCGTTTGAGGTGTGATCATCCGAGACGGAACGTGGAAAAAGTAAATGTTGTAAATACGCTGTTGTACAAGCACTTGTTTTCACTGAATGTATGCGTCCTGTGAGAGGAGTTGTTGTTATGCTGTTAAAGATGTCATGTGTCACTTTTGCTTTTTGTGGTTCTTGGAAAATGCGAACAAAAAACATTCCTTTTGTCTTACTATTGGATATCACTTTTTGTGTAACGGATACAGTGAAACTCAATAAAAGTACTTGCATTCACCTCATCATGACTACACACACATTTCTGTTTGATTCTCTTCGCTGTGTGATGGAGAAAAGACAGCAGTGCCGCAGTGACTGATGTGAAGAACACACACGATCACTGCGCACAAATAGACGCATAGTTTTCATTTATTTATTTGAAAAGGGTTTCAGGACACTGAGTCATAGAAATGTATTGTTCATACGAATGAAGAATGCGTCACTGGTTTCCTGATACACACTTGGAGACGGAGGAATGCACTTCTCTGCGTTTCTCATTTGTTCTTGCTCGTTTCTTTTCTAATAAACCTTGCATTGTGTAAGTACTTTATGAATATTTGTGGCTCTGATGATTGTTTATGCAGTGAATTGAAGTGTGAATGAAAGCGTTCAGAGCAACCCATGAAGGACAAGAGCTTTCATGCTTCTGTTAATTAGCTTCCTTTAATTCCGCTTGCTCTTTATGGTAGTGCAGAACGAGTCGCCCACACGCCTGACGCTTCAGCGTTTGAGGTTTTATACTGAGCTTTCATGAGTTTCTTCAAGGACAGTGAAGTTTATTGTCAATTATGGGAGAAGTTGCTTCATTTGTTTCTGTGCCTTTCTTTCTCAAGTTTTCTTTCTCAAAGTCAAGTTTATTTCTATAGCGCAAGTTTAACACAACCGTAGTTTAACCAAAGTACTTTAAATTAAAAATTATTTAGGAGAAAAGTCTAAATGTATATAGAAACCAAGTATTTTTGCATCATTCAACTCATTGTTATAAAGACATCCCCTCTTTTTCAGAAATCCTTTGACTTGTTTGAAAAGGACGAGGTGCCACCGAGATTTGAACTCGGATCGCTGGATTCAAAGTCCAGAATCCAATAATCCTGTAGAATCAAGTTCACCAACCTAAGAAACATTTACGATAAAACACACCTGTTTCTTACAGTGGACGATAATACGTCTACACTTTTAATATAACTAAAGAACGTAAAGAAACATGACATGAGCTGTTTTTGGAAAATATTAAACACATTGACATTCTAATCAGTTCTTGCTTTCCCTGGGAATCGAACCCATGACCTTGATGTTGCAAGCGCCACTCTCTACTGTTAGACACACAGGAAAATGTATCCAGGTGCTGGTCATATAATTAGAATATCATCAAGTTATTTCACTAATTCCATTCAAAAAGGGAAACTTGTATATTATATTCATTAATTACACACAGACTGATATATTTCAAGTGTTTATTTCTTTTAATTTTGATGATTATAACTGACAACTAAGAAAATCCCAAACTCAGTATCTCAGAAAACTAGAATATTGTGAACAGGTTGAATATTGAAGACACCTGGTGCCGCACTCTAATCAGCTAACAACTCACAACACCTGCAAAGCCTTCAAACGGTCTCTCAGTCTAGTTGTGTAGCTGCACAATCATGAGGAAGACTGCTGACCGGACAGTTGTCCAAAAGACGACCACTGACACCTTACACAAGGAGGCCAAGACACAAAAGGTCATTGCAGAAGAGGCTGCTGTTCACAGATCTGTGTCCAAACACATTCATAGAGAGGCGAAGGGAAGGAAAAGATGTGGTAGAAAGACGTGTACAAGCAATAGGGATAACCCAACCTGAGTCATTTATTTTATACGTGAAAACTTATACATGAAGAAACTGGTTCGGGGAACATGCCTATGAAAGACATGCTTTTATTTAAGGTGTACCAGAGTCTTTTATTTAAGGTGTACCAGAGTCTTCGTAGCACAACCCTTTTATTGAAGTCTTTGTTGCACAACTCATGCGACTTTGTTACAGGATGAACGTTTGCAAGAATCTTGCCAGACTGTTCCCCGTTTGCTGGAATGGTTGATCCAACTGCTAATAATGATACAGTTAATAATGACACGTTAATATTGACCATTTCGTTTTGCATTAGATGAGTTGTGATTCCTACTCTCCTTTCTCGAGGTTGTCTCGTTCAAGTTTAAACCCAACAGCTTCATCGCCTTCAGCACATGTTTTATTTTCAGTATATTATTCATAAACTGTGATCTCAACATCCCTAAATAATTCACCTGCTCCACCTGAGGTGAAAAGACAAGCTGGAAGAGTGTAAACGACCGTGAGGAGATGTTTAATTAATGGACAGGCAGCAGAAACATCAGAATAGAACTGAATTCACAAGTGCGCGAAAAGAAACTTAATAGATCTTATTCAGTGCTGTGAAAGTGAGGCTGTGAGGGAACGATTCTGCAAAAGCTGTTTAAAACTCATACATCCCTTATCATTTTCCATGGCTTATGTTGTCTAGAGTTTTATTGCCTGTTGAAATCTCTTGGAATGATAATTTTGGTGTATTAACACATCAAATATAAGCAGCACATCCCACTGAAGAGATGCACGTCTATCCCTTTAAGCAACACAAATACTGCTGTGAATCTATAAACCCTCTTCAGATTGAGAGAGGATCTATCTATCTATCTGGAGGGAAGTGGATTTGCTCTTCGTGTGGTTTGTGTTCTGTCAGGATGTCTTCATTTATTCATAACATGCAGGAAGCTGGAAGCTCTTGAATAATAAACTGTCCCGGCGGATCTGGAGTCGGTTCTCACCACTAGATGGGAGCACAGATCAGGAAACCACTGTGTGTGTCTGGACACTGGATCAATCCGGAGCTGGAGGAGAAATCAGGAGCTTGGATTCATTCATCCCGACGGGAATAATCTGGTAAGTGACGGGAAAACCAAGCCTTTCAGGAACCAGCATTTCAAAGCTCTGGAAATGCCATGTTATTGCGCCCCCTGCTGGCCAAAACTGAGTAAATACAATTAAAACTGCATTTAAATTTTAATAATTCAAATGAAATGTCTCTATAATATGTCATTTTATTCAGTTATAAGGCTTATTTTGTTTGTTTTATGGAGTTTGGTTAATCATGCCAATAAGAGACTTTGAACTACACTTTTCTTTTTATTATTGAAATGCGTCATTATATATTATATATTATACATAGGTTGTTTTCCCACAGTAACTACACAGTTAATGAAAATATGTTCTAAAAATATTTTGTTAAAATTTGCATTGTTAAATTTTTTCAGAATTTTCTAAGCATCCAGATTCTACTATACTTTTTTTATTAAATCACCTTTTGTCATCATAAATTGGGGATCATTGGAAAGCTTACAAACTCATATTTCATCCTTTCAAACTAAATCTCATATGAACTTCAATTTTTGTGACATTAATTTCAAATTTGGGACACGACTTGGTTAGACATATGGCTTTGATTTTATATTAATTTTAGCAAGAATCATGTTGTAAAATTGATATTTTATACCATTTTGACTTACATTTGACTAACAGTAAATTTAAACTTCCATAACTTTTCCATGCTTTCATTTTTTGAAGAGATTTTTTTGTTTTAAAAACAAGAACAAACTAATGTTTAAACTCCAACATATTTTTGAAATACAACTATTTGAGTTCATGCATTTTCACGTCTATTCTCAAAGATGAGGCTCATTAGAGAAAAGATTTAGGGAATGTTCCATTTTAGAATTTTGCAAACAATATTAGAGCGTTATTGCTACATTTAATAGCTTTTATAAACATTAGACGAACAGTCGAATAAAATGTTCTTAAGAACAACTTTAAACAAACGTTCTATAATATTTAATGTTGAATAATGATAAACAACATTAGCATTATTTTTTAAACTGTGTTCGTTATGTGACATTTTCTGCTGAATAACCAAATTGCATATTGTTCAAGTTTTCAGCGTTTACTGATAAAACCAAATGGTTATGAAGACAACCAAGAAGGCATGACAGTGGTGTGTGTGACCCGTGCGTCATCACGTCCAACACATATGTGATTTAAGCTGTTGTTCAGTGATAATCTTCACCTCTGGGACATTAATGATACACACAATAATATCTTGCGTCACTAACTGAGCGCACGGACACACACCGATGAAGGAGGAGGTGCTGCATGAATGTTGTTGTCTGATGCTCTCAGAGGAAACGACTCGTTAATAATGAGTTCATCATCATCATCATCATCATACAAACCCGTAATGTTGAGGTTGAGCGATTTTAAAGGGGATTTCGGGATCTCATGAGACGCTGCAGGTTAATCCTGTGATGTCTAATTTTACTCCAGATCCTCATTAGTGTTAATCTCAGTTCTCAACATTCACACAACTACTGTTTCCTACACCACATTTGTAATTGACACACCTGTGTGAGATTATTCAGACAAGATGCAGGGCTCAGTTTCGTGTTTATCCATACAGATCGAGAACGAGACTCGTAATAAAACAAGAATCAACATGAGCTGGGTTTCCTGAGGGATTAGAAGGTGTTTTTATTTATTAACAGGTGTTTTGTTGAACAGATGAACTCACATGAATCTCTCTAACTGAGTTTCATCTATTGTGAAGATCATTTTATGATGGTTGTTTCTGTGCTGGAGTTTATCATTGTGTCTTTTATATTTACTTTCATGCATTTATCAGACGCTTTTATCATCGCATTCAAGAAACACATTCTAATCAGTTCTTGCTTTCCCTGGGAATTGAACCCATGACCTTGATGTTGCAAGCGCTGCCTTGCAACTTCTTTTGCATTGTGACATTGTTTAATTATCGCTTGTTTAGAGGTGAAATGTTGCATGTTATGTTACGTTCCAAAAAACCCATGAAAAATGTACATGTCAGATTTATAATATCAAAATTTCGATTTATGACCATAATATGCTCAAAATCCTGCCAATCCAGCAGCAACATTAAAGAGGGTCTTTGGCAAACAAGCGGACGGTTGACCGCAGGGTTAATCTACTTCTGGAGTTACATAACAAACACAGACAATAACCCGAAACAGCTGGCAGGTCGAAGTCTGACGCCGGTGAGTTGCTCGGGACGTAAATAGCCCCGTGTGGTCAAACACTGACTCCGTCTCAGAGTCAGGGGAAACCTCAGCACTAGACAGAAAAACCCTCCTGTCTTCACGAAGCTGGTTTATTAATAGAGTCCTGTTGCATCATGAGGCTGTCGGGACTCGACGCGTGTTTGGCTGCTTGAGCTTCAGATCAGTGGCTCTGTGTTTCAGCGTCTTCAGAGTTCGGCAAAGAAGTCCTGTCATTTTCTAAGTTTAGCTCTGGCAGAGGCGACTGATTCCAAAGTCCTGACGGTTCGGCTCTTTAATGTTAATATAGAGACATAAAATATCCCTCTACTGGCCCCGGCTGTTTGGGGAAAAACGTCTTCTTTAACAGACTCGTACTTGTGTTGCATTGAGTCATTGATTCACCCAAACACCGTTCGGCTTGCCTTTGCTGCTGCCAGTGCTGCTGCCACTCCTTCTTCAGAGGGTTTCTTTAATGACGGGAGCTTGACAATCACTTGCATTCGTCTGAAGCCGGCCGCCTTGACCTCACCTACAGTCGTTTATCTTCCACTGGTCAGTGTTCAATGGGAAACCAAACACAGCCTCAAATATTTAGCGGAGTCACAGCGGCTGCAGGAAAATCTGACATGAGTCAAAGAGTTAGTTGAAGCGGCTGTTGTGAGATTTGATGGTTTAGGTGCGATGTGTCATTGCCATGTGGGCTTGGCAGAGGCTTTTGGAGATTTGGGGAAATGGAGCCGGCCTGGGAAGGTCGATGAGTGAAGGATCTGAGGAACTGATGTCTGTCCAGACACGTCCATTAAACGATTCGTCCATCAGAGCGCTGTTAAACTGAACCCGAGGGAGGAAAAATCACTCGGGAATTTCGCAAACAATTGCAAAGAAACGGAGAGAAAAGCATTGAATTAAACGTGATGAGAACTGAAATATGGAAGCTTGTTTATAAGCTTTCTTCTGACGTTCATAACGGCCAATACTGACTTTTTAAATCAGAATTGTATGCCATATAAACTTGTAATTGTGAGACAAAATTAACCTTTTTATTTATTATTGACTTTATTTGAACAAATCTGACTTTATTTTTTCTCAATTTTGAGTTTATAACATTTTTTCTAAATTTTGAGTTTATAGATCACAGTACTGACTTTTTATTCTCAGAATTGTATAACCCTTTTATTCAATGACATTAGCAAGCTTCCATATAAACATTATATTCATGCACAACTTCTCCGGCTCATAATTAGCCAGAATGAGGCTAACGGGAACGGGAAAAGCCTCAGGAATGCTCAGGAATTTGACCTCTGAATTTGACCTCTGATTGCACGTCTTTGATCAGGTAAGTGGAAACTGCTTGAGTCTCATTGGATGTGACCTCTGAACTCTGAGTGTCATGCATTATTTTCATTCGCATTCTTTCCTCAAGCATTCATACCGTTTATAATGTTTTTAAAGGACTGGATAAACAATGAACCGTTCTGAAGAATCGTCCCTCTGGCGCTCTTGAGTCTTTGAGACGCAGCTCTAGCTGGACTGTCTGGAGACGCTGATGAGCGTGAAGCGGGACAGAGGATGATTGCGGATGCTGCGACCCCCTGCCATGACGGCTGCGGATCCTCTTGATTATAAATGAAGATGACCGGTCAGGCAGCGCTGCTATTGACCTGTTTATGAGGGAAGAAGAGTGAGCACAGTTCAGCGCACACACGCGCGCGCAGCGGTCAGGGATGTCGTCTCGCAGGGACAGAACATTTAAAGATAACAGTGTTCTACAGGAAATCAAGCCAGACTTAAAAACACAATTAGCACACAATATCACAGTAACTGCATGTTCTGAAGACGACTGACTCATTTGTGTCACTTCTTTTACTATAAAGGATTTGCAGGACCATCATCATCTGTGATTTATTACACTGTAAAAGTATGAAAATATGCATCCTATTACACTGTAAAAGTATAAGTATATGAGTATAAGAAAACACTACTGCAGTTTTTCTACTTCAAAACTTCACATTTAATCCAATAGGGGTTTTAATTTAGCCCGGATTAACACTTAATCTTGGGTCATTTTACACCCTGAGTTATCATACTTCACAATCTTACACTGCTCACAATTTAGCCCGGGCTGACAGTTAACCTTGGGTCATTCTAAACCCTGGGTTATCTTATTTAACGCTCTTAAACTGCTCATAATTTAGCCCAGGTTTACAGTTAACCCTGGGTCATTCTAAACCCTGGGTTATCTAACTTCATACTTTTACACAGCTTATAATTTAGTCCAGGTTAACAGTTAACCCCGGGTTATCTTAATTCATGCTCTTACACTGCTCATAATTTAGCCCCGGTTAACAGTTAACCCTGGGTTATCTTACTTCCTGCTTTTACACTGCTTATAATTTAGCCCAGGTTAACAGTTAACCCTGGGTCATTATAAACCCTGGGTTATCTTACTTCTTGCTTTTACACAGGGTCATTCTAAACCCTGGGTTATCTTACTTATTGCTTTTACACTGCTTATAATTTAGCCAGGTTAACAGTTAACCCTGGGTCATTGTAAACCCTGGGTTATCTTACTTCTGTGCATAATTTAGCTCAGTTGTTCGTCAGACGTCCTCATTTGCATATCAGCATGTCAGTGTCACTGATTGGACGAACACAGCTGTAGCTTTGCACAAGTTTTAATTAGAATACACAGTGAAAAAAATATATTATATCAATTTACCTCAGGAAACACAACAAACCCTGTGACGTCATACGCTGTGGCAAAAAACAAACCATACAACGGTTACATAAATCATGTTTGTCATGTATATTTTTATTAAAATGAAAATCAGTTTACTAAATAACGTAAACTTGACTTGATTTCCACTTTAACTTGATTTTGTTCATCATGAGTCGATTAGACAGTGAAAGGCTTTAATATGATGTCGTGAAAAAATGTCATTTAATAAAAATTCCTTTGATGAACGATTACTGGGGGAAACCTCTCGTAACATGTTCAAAAAACAAACATGTCAGGAAAAGATTTATCGTTTGTCATGATAAATTTTATCCAAAATGAAAATTTTCTAAATAACGCAAACCCATTTATTCTGCTAGAATAACGTCTCTGATGAATCGTTCATCACCAGGAGTCGAAAAGATCGAGTTCATGCAATATCTCGAACAAATCCGAGTTCTGAATCCAGAATAAAAATATCCTTTGATGAACGATTACTGGGGGAAACCTCTCGTAACATGTTCAAACAAACATGTCAGGAAAAGATTTATCGTTTCATTAAATTCGTCCAGCGATTTTAATTTGTCTGAACAACGCAAACCCATTTATTCTGCTAGAATAACGTCTCTGATGAATCGTTCATAAGACCAGGAGGAAAATAGATCGAGTTCATGCAATATCTCGAACAAATCCGAGTGTCTGAATCCAGAAACACGTCTCGGATGTTTCCCAGATCAGCTGATCTAACGGCCAGTTTCCCATGTTTGATTGCCCAACAGAAGCGCAAGTTTATTTTTGTTTTTAGTGAAACAAATAGTTTTAACTCAAGTACTTTCAAATGAGCAAAAAAATATTTGAAATTTCTACATGAATTGATAAATGAACTCGTACTTCATTATTGGAACGGGATTATTGACTGAATTTCTCAGGCTTTTCTCTAAATATTATTAATGCTACAATTTTCGCAAAACATTCTATTTTAAATAAAATTTTAAATAACTATTTTAAATAGTTCCTTTGAACTTTAAATTCATTGCAGAATCCTGAAACATAAAATTTATCTAAATATCTAATTTAAAGGAAAGCCTTGGTGACCAGCTGAAATAAAATTAGCATATTTTATTTTAATTTAGTTTTAAGTAATGAAAGTATTTTTAGTGTTTTAAAAATGGCGTAATCCAGTGTTTCTGCTTCAACATTTCACGTGTAATTCACGCGTAAATCACGCTTGTTTGGTTGTCATGCACAAAACTTTGGTTGTGACGGCCGTTTCTAAACCTCGATTCTGCAGCAAATCATTTTATTAATGAAAGTATTTTTATTTTAAAAATGGCGTAATCCAGTGTTTCTGCTTCAACATTTCACGTGTAATTCACGCGTAAATCTTCTCCCGACGCTTGTTTGGTTGTCAGCTGCACAAAACTTTGGTTGTGACGGCCGTTTCTAAACCTCGGCACAAGAGCGTTTCGCTCATCGTGTTTTAAGCGAGAGCTGAACGCTCCTGAAAATGCCCGTTTTAGCTCAAATGTGCCTCGTTTTCCCACCGATCGGATTTGGCCTTTGACCTGGGAAATACTCCAGCCCATCCCCCCAATCCTGATCCGCCTTACAGACACAAAGCTGACAAGATGGCCTAGATTCAGCCCTCAACACACACACACACACACACACACACACACACACACACACAGGAGGGCAAAGACATTAAACATGCTAGCTCATGCATGCAAACCCATGCAATTATGTTGAATCAAATGTATTTTAGAAAACAGTTAGACACGCAAATAACGCTTTCATTTTATGATGTTTCACACACACACACACACACACACACACACACAGGAGGGCAAAGATTTAAACATGCTAGTCATGCATGCAAACCCATGCAATTATGTTGAATCAAATGTATTTTAGCAGTTAGACACGCAAATAACGCTTTCATTTTATGATGTTTCACAATCGACATGAGGATGAAAGTCATTTATTCCTGTGATTAAAGCTGAATTTATTAGATGATAAATACAGTAAAACAGTGTAATATTATATCAGTGTAAAACAGCTGTTTTCTATGTGAATATATAGTAAAGTGTCATTTATTCCTGTGATTAAAGCTGAATTTATTAGATGATAAATACAGTAAAACAGTGTAATATTATATCAGTGTAAAACAGCTGTTTTCTATGTGAATATATAGTAAAGTGTCATTTATTCCTGTGATTAAAGCTGAATTTATTAGATGATAAATACAGTAAAACAGTGTAATATTATATCAGTGTAAAACAGCTGTTTTCTATGTGAATATATAGTAAAGTGTCATTTATTCCTGTGATTAAAGCTGAATTTATTAGATGATAAATACAGTAAAACAGTGTAATATAATATATATATATATATAATATGTAATTATATCAGTGTAAAACAGCTTTTAATTTCTTTTCTTTCCTCTTTATCTGAGTCACTTTCCTCTTCAAGAAAAGCCCAACACAAGGTTTATCTAGACTGATCTCTGCAAACTGCAGCAAAATAAACACAAGCACACAAGTAATGTATAGATGTTTCAACAACGGACACCATTGCTGGTCAGAGGCCCTCACACACACCCTAAACACAGGATGTGGCCCCGGCGGGAGCAACAATGTTCAAACCTCGTCGCAGGACAAAAGAAATGCTGAGGAAAATGAGGCCAGTATCGCTCTAGGCAGCCGAACATAAAGACCAGGTCAGAAGTTTAACTGAAGCCCCCCGGTTCAAGTTTCAGCTATGTGCTAATGGGACTATTGTTTTCAACACACACACACACACATACACACACACACCGTTCTCTGTCCATCTTTACAGTGGCTAGAGCATATGGAATCACTACGGTTCTTCCCACGGCTGTGGAGCAAGAGTTCGGGTTTCACATGTTCTACTGTATGTTTTACCACACACAATATACTCATAGTGTGTGCTGAATTCCTCCTGGAGTTTGGAACGTAATTGGGGACTAATCCTATAGGATCCTGACTGGAGTTTCCCAAGGAATTACACAGCATCCCACTGGATTAGTAGGAAATTCCTTTAGGATTTTAGGTTTTCAAATAATATCTTCCAGCTAAAAAACAGCTGTATGAGTTAAAAAAATATGAACTTTAATATCACAGTAAATATTTATATGTACATTTACATACGTAAACTATATATATACACACACACACACATTGACATATACACACAATATATGTACATTTATAAATACATACTGCATAAACATTCACTATATTTCTACATATACACACACACACACACACTATATGTACTGTATAGACACATACCGTATATGCACTATATATATATACACACATAGTGTTTACATACTGTTTACATACAGTACATACTGGTATATACAGTACATACTGGTATTATATACACTATATATATACACACATACTGTATATATATACACACAAATATACTTATATACACACTATATATACACATACTGTTATATAGACACATACTGTATATGCACTATATACACACAAATATACTGTGTATACACTATATATATACACATACTGTTATATAGACACATACTGTATATGCACTATATACACACAAATATACTGTGTATACACTATATATATACACATACTGTTATATAGACACATACTGTATATGCACTATATACACACAAATATACTGTGTATACACTATATATATACACATACTGTTATATAGACACATACTGTATATGCACTATATATACACAAATATACTGTATATACACTATATATACACATACTGCTATATAAACACATACTGTATATGCACTATATATACACAAATATACTGTATATACACTATATATACACATACTGCTATATAAACACATACTGTATATGCACTATATATACACAAATATACCGTGTATACACTACATATATATATATATATATATATATATATATATATATATATATATATATATATGCATAAATAATATATATATATATATATATATATATATACACAAATATATATGCACTATATATATATAGTGTGTATACAGTATATGTGTGTATATACATACATAGTGCATGTTTATAAATACATACTGTTATAAAGACAAATAATGAAAAATACTGTATATACACTATATACACAGACACACACACACTATATTATTATCCTGCTAGAATCACTGTTGTTAAATGTCCAACAGTCAGTTTATATTACTGACAATCTAATGATATTAGTAATAATAATGTGCATAATAAATAATCATATAGTCGTATTCTTTGTGTCCTGACTCTACAGTTCTTCTTTTTTTATCGTGAATGACCTAGTTCTGATATTTTTAACTTTTTAAACACAGAAACACTGTGAGGAACAGATTGTTTACCTCTTAGCGGCTGAGCAGTGACGTCAGGACACACCCCTATAGGCCAGGGGGCGTAACCCGCCTCTGCAGTCAGTGGCGCGCCATTCGCCCAATCGGAGTCCAGCTGTCAGGCGTGTTGCCCAATCAGCGGAGACGGTGACGAAATGGGCGTCTGGTGAAAATGAACTCTCTAATCTATACTATAGCGTGTGGTGTGGGTCAAAGTGTCAGGCGTGCTGTGACCAAATGGGCGTCTGTGATTGGCGCTCTCTGTCTATAGATATGTATGCGGAGGGCGGGGCGAAGTAAAGCTGATGCCCGTCCGCTGCTGCTCTATCTGGAGAAAGAAGAATCGGTCGCTGGGACTAAACGAGTTTAAACTGCTGGTTTCGCTGGATCATTACGAAAACAAGTCCGAATAGCTCTGGTAAAATGAACTTTAATTATACTATAGCGTGTGGTGTGGGTCAAAGTGCGTGAGAGTGCTGTAGTTGTCAGTTTAGTGCGTATAGGTGGCCATGCAGTGCATGCGTGCGCGTGCATATGTTTGTGTGTGTGTGTGTGTGTGTGTGTGTCGCGCATTTGTATTTGTATCTGCGACACACAAAACAGCATGATCACACATGCATCATTTTCTGAAAAAACACCCCATGATGTTATATCACATTTTCTCACGTGTGTGTGTGTGTGTGTGTGTGTGTGTGTGTGTGTGTGTGTTATAGGCACATCTGTGTGAAGCTGGCACGTGTGAATCCAGAGTAAACGGTGATGCCACATCAGGTAGAGACAGAATGTGTGTAATGTGTGTGGTGTGTGTGATTTATGAGTTGCATTTTCTCAGAGTTCGCTTAGAGACACTTTCACTGTTTCTCTCTTTCGCTTTTGCTGTTTTTCTTTCAGTTTTCTTCTGCTTTGACTCTCTCTAACACACTTTCTCTCTGTTTTTGCTCTGAACTGTCGGGTTTTTGTTGGGATTGTAATTTCAAACATGTATTTAACTTTATAATTTATTATTGGGAGGAGTGCACGTTTATATCCACACACACTCAGAATGTTAATGCACAAATGGCTGGCTTTTATTTTTTTATGAGTTGCATTTTTTTAAATGCACTTTAAACCATTTATAATTTCATGTGGTTTCCTGAAACATTGGACAGTGTGTGTGTGTGTGTGTGTGTGTGCTTTAAGAGCAGCGTCTCATTGATTTATTATCCTGATCATTGCATGTATTGGCCTGGTGAATATCCAGCCCATGTTTTCCAGTCTTGCAGCACACACACACACACACACACGTGGCCTTCAGGATGACCCGTCTGTTGTTGGACGCTCTTCTCTGCTGTTTGAGTTATTTTAGCTCTGTTAGATCATGTGAGATGGGATGTTCGGCGGATCGGACGCTTGCCTCGGGCTCCAGCGCTCGGATATGAGGGAAACATGAGCAGTTCAAGCGTGTGGAGGCTTTCTGCGGAGCTGTGCTTCAGTTATTGTTCTGTGTGTGTGTGTGAATATAAGCTGCGTTTGGTTTGTTGAACGAGCTCTGGTGAGATGAGCCAGTGTGTCGCAGGTTTTCTTCTCCTGCTAATGATATTAGATAAACTTTGACCCATTTGGCGTCTGGCGTGTTTGTGTTTCGGAGCGCAGCCTTTGCTCTGTGATTCCTCTCTTTATAGTCTAAACCGGGGATGGCGTAACGGCCGTGAGCTTTAAACGGCACACAGTCGCCTGTGGTTTTGGGCGCTGAACACACAAACACACACAATCTTACTACACACACTCACTCCCTCCCACACACACACACTTTCACTCTCACTTCATCCACACACACACACACACTCTCTCAGACACACTCTCTCCCACGCACACACCCTCCAGTTCAGGTGGTTGTGTGTGTGTTGTATCTATGGGCTTAAAACTGCTGCGTTGCACAGAAATGCATTACTACACAAATAAGTGTTTCAAAACATGAATAAATGTCTCGAATTGAGAAATGTTCACAAACAGGAACACAACGCTTCTGGCATCAAAGCAGGCAAATAAATCCACAAATAAGAGACTATTATTTATATTATCCGACATCGTTTTGCCGCTCCCGCTCCAGCCAATCAGGGCAGAGCTTCCCTCGTTCGGCTCATTAGGACGAATGCGGCCCATAAACCGCGGAGTGAAAGACGAGCATCAAAGCCAAGCGTTGTTATGTTTTATGAGCCTCTGATAATGCCAGAGAAACGCACTTTATCTGTTACGAGAACTGATTGTTATGATGCATTAATGTCAATAACTGGATTCATCTCGCGATAAACATGCAAGGATTGCGTGATCGGGGATAATCGCACTTCCACTCCTTCAGTCGACAAGTTTTCATGGCAGGAAATATGTTTTTCCTGACAAAAATTGTGCACCATGTATTTTTTTTAAAGACTAACATCTATAACTCTCTGATTTATCTGTTATTTTCACAAAATACAATTAACATTTTATTTCTAACATGATTTATTTTTTTGTTGCTGTTGTTCGGGGTTCAGAATCAATGCAGGATTGTCCAAAAAAAAAAAAAAGGCTAAAATTAATATAAATACCCACAAAATGCAAGATATGATAGCAAAAACGTTTTTTTTTTTTTTTTTGCATGAGCTTATTTTTTTATTATATAACAGGATGTAATTAAGAGATCACAAGAGTCGGGTTTTCACTAATGAGCACGACCAACGTTTAATGAGAAGTTAATATTAACTGGCTTTCATTTTAGGCACAGTTTTTGTTGTTTCTGCAGCGTTTCGTTACTGAAGAAGTAACAAATCAGTCGAGTAAATGATTCAATGACTCACTCGTTTAGTGTTTTGTCGCCTCCTGCTGGTGGATTCAGGAACGGGTTTAAAAGTAGGATTGTTTCTAAATTCAAATATTTTAAAAGCGGGAATCATTATTTGTGCAGCTGTAATTGTCGCTTCTGAGCCTGTGCTACACAAAGATGAGCTTTATTGTCACTGATTTGATTGATTCTATATAGTGTTCAGGCCTCGATGAATTATTCCAGGGTCACTCGTCCTGCAGGACTAGTGACCCTAAAAACTTACTCGCCCTTCACATAAAGCACTCGCCCTGCATTTTAACAGACAAAAATAGTTATTAAAGTAAAAAACACATGATATACTGCAAAACCAAATATTTATTGGTTGAATGCAACAAGAACCCAGAAACAATATAATTAATCTGATAGTGAATCTGAAGATCATTTTTATGGACATAAATTTAATAAACTATTTATAAATGTACTATATACAAACAATGGGATGCAGCCACGGCGGCGTTATTTACTGGATTTTATTTTCTATATTATAACACCGATGTCCCGCAAATCAGCCCATTTCAAATGATGGAAAAACAAAATACAATCCACATGACGCTAAATCCAACGCTGATAACAGTAACATTCACTTCGTGCAGCTCAAAGTCAAACATGCTCAATTTCAAACACAATAAGAAGTAATAATTCTATGACGGCTTTGACAAATGTGATGTTACACGGGCAGCTATGTTTCTCTGTCTGCCTCAAGCCCGGCTGATGCCCCGCCCCCGGGAGTCATTTACTCCACTGTGATTGGCCCCCGGAGTCATTTACTCCACTATGATTGGCCCCCGGGAGTCTTGTACTCCACTGTGATTGGTTGGCCTGTACAGCTCCAGCTCGCACGAAAAAGGAACCTTTCACACACGCACACACACAATGCGGTAAAGCGCTATTCATTAAAAAACTCGTGGGCCACACTTACATTAAACTTTCATATGGTCCCGCGGGCCACAAAATATAGTTTCGCGGGCCGCATGTTTGAGACTCCTGAGGTAAATACTAAAGCGCTATTCATTAAAAAACATTCGTGATTCGTGGTTCAAACTTTAGAACTGAATCGTGTATCTGATCGCTACTAGCCCGTCGTCGATTTTCTGCTCTTGTTTGGCAAATTTTACGAGTGTTATACGGTCTGAGGTTTTTTCTATGTAGTAACAGTTGAATGATTAGAAAAACTGTATCGGAATCTGAAGAATCTAACTCGCATTTATATCAAATGCGAGTGGATTTGTCGAGCCCTGGTGTTTTATGATCAATACTGTGTTTGATTAAATATGAGGCGTTTCTCAGACTGTAGATGCAGATCTTCTAGATGCTGTCTGCTCTTGATAACACTAGTATTGACTGATATTAGCATATTTTAATTAAACACATCATTTTGAGTCTGACGAAGACACACATACAGTAATATCTTGAGATACGAGCATAATTCGTTCCAGGACGAGTTCGTAACTCGAGTTGCTCGTATCTCAAATCCTTTTCCCATAATAAATAACAGGAGAAAATCTTGAGATACGAGCATAATCCGTTCCGGCCCTCTAAATCTCAAACTCCTTATTAGTGCTAATAACAATTGAAAAACATGTTTTTAATTGTTCCGGCCCTCAAAAAACTCCCTTATTAGTGCTAATAACAATTAAAAACATGTTTTTAATTGCTATAGAGACACACACACACACACACAATTATAGTATATAAGGATTCCTGTGATATAAAATTAAATGTGATTTTAATTATGAGTTCTTGTCTTCGAGACACACGATACAGTAGCGGCTAATGGTAAAGTACGTAGATAATGCAAACACAATACAGAAGTGTAGTGTTTGTTCCCGTGTTGTGTATTGATAGACTCAGAAGCTCATATTTATTATTATTGAACACTCATAACTCGTGCTGCTCCCAGCTTAATACTGGTGAATCACTCGTTGCCCCCGGTAACCCCCGCTGTAAAACCAAGCTGCCTCTAGTGGAGATCATATGCAATTACCCCATAAATGTATATAACACACACCACAGGAAGACTCGCAGGAGATGCTCAGGGAAGTCGATCGACGAACACGTGAAGTGAAGGAGTGAGGCGTCTGTAAGCTGCTCGTATCTCAAGTATTTACTCGTATCTCAAAGCAGAAATGTGCTGAAAGGCTTGCTCGTATCTCTGAATGCTTGTTCACACAACCTGTTTTCTTTTTTTACCTCTATCAACTACGCATGTGTTTTGTGAGTATTGTGAAGTTCATGGGGGTTTTTGTCTGTTGTGTGTTTGTTTAGTAAGAACTGCATTCTTCATGAGACTCTGAGCTGCTGTTGTTAAATATGAACGTTGGCTTTGTGACACTGAACTACTTTAATCAGACTTGCGGTGTGTGTTGATCCAATTGTGTGTGAGTATTGATGTGGGTGTGTGTTCATGCATTTGCTCATTCTCTGTGTGTGTGTGCGCTCATGCTCTGATTGGATTGTGTGTGTGTGTGTGGCATGCATGTGCTCATGCTGTGTGTGTGTGTGTGTGTGTGCGCTCATGCTCTGGCCACCCAGACTCCACGGGTTCTCCATGTGACGGCGCTCAGCGAGATAAAACTGTTTAGCGAAGAGTTTGGCATTCCCGCGCTAATTACCCGTGATTGCGCGTCTCGCCAGCATGAGTCCTGAGTGTAATGGGTCCCATATGAGCGCGGGACGGGCCGCCGCGTTGCCCGGACGACAGGAAGCCCCGCGATCATGGTTTGAGTTATTAGCCGTTTCCAGGGGCGTTCAGTGCCGTCACACGTTTACAAGCTCATTAGCTGCACGTTTCCGGATTAGTGGAATCGCTCATTTATTTCATTAGTTGCTCATCGTTAGTGAGAGCTGCGATCAAACCCGTTAACGTTTCGTGAAAGGCTCCATGAACGGATGTAGAGCGTCATGAATCCATCCGATTGTCATTGTGATTTGGATAAATCATCGGGATGTCAACTTTACGCTGCATTAAAAACGAGCTGTGATTGGCTGCTGTACAGGAGGGGGAGGGGTCAGAGCTGTCAATCAGCCGGAGACACGCCCCCTCCTCAGCAGAGACTGGAATGAGGTCACAGCAATAATTCATAAGAGGACGGATAGATGGATGGACAGTGAATTCATAAGAGGACGGATAACGACACAAACATGCAGAGCTCAGATCTCTAGTTGTATCAGTTGTGTGTTGTATCAGTCAGATGTGAGTGTTTGTGTGGTTAACCTCGCGCAAACAAACACACAACGTGTCTGGCAGCAATAACAACCTGTGCTCGTTACGATAGGAGGAGGATTGCTGATTGTACGTGCGTGTGTTGTCATGTGAGAGAACGCAGATCAGGAGATTTGTGGCAGGATAGAGTGTCTCTCTCTCTCTCTGTCGTTCTCACCCTCTCTCGCTCAGTCTCTCTCTCGCGGTTGTGGAGGGGGTTGTGTCTTGCTCTGATTGGCTGCGTGTCCTCAGCCGGAGCCTGTGATTGGCCGCCGGGACTCAAGCCCCCGTTCGCGCTGCGGGCGTTGGGCAGGAAGCGGCTGATGTGAAGGAATCCACAGGATGTTTCTGAGGGAACACGAGGCTGACGGGATACTGCATGCCTGACACCCGTTCAAGAATTTCTTCCTCTTTCTTTCC
>JAWRVZ010000253.1:0-7500 GCA_037043235.1 Rhodeus uyekii | reverse complement strand
GACTGCCCCACATTCAAGTGCTATAAGTGTGGGGAAAGGGGACATTTTGCAAGGGATTGCAATACTGTCAGGTGCCCGGATTGTCAAGAGTTTTTAAACAAATGTGAATGCTGGATGGGAGGAGAGGAAGGAGGAAGGGACGAACAGGTGGACGGACAGGTGCATGAAGGAAACAGCAAGGAACATGGAGAAACTGAAGAAAAGAGGAAAAAGGACAACAACAAAAAGAAACGGAAGGAGCAGAGAGCACAAGAGATGAAGCAGAAAGAGAGAAAGACAAAAGCAAAAACGAGGAACAAATGACGGAAATGGAAATGGACATGGAGGAAGAAGCAACAGTAGACAGCATGGACAAAGAGAGAGAGGGGAAAGGACAAAGAAGAAGAAGACTGAAGGTAAAACCAAACATAGAAGGTGCAAGGAGAAAAATCATGACAAAAATGAACATATATGAAGTTTTAAGGGGTCTGGAGGGAGAAAATGGTGAATAATGTTTTTTAAGTATTTATTTGTCTTTCTTTTAATGGTTTTAAGTTGTGTTACTTTTAATGCAAGAGGACTGTTGGACATTCGGAAATTTGAAAAAGTAAAAGAGAAATGTAAGAGTCAAGATATTATCGCATTACAAGAAACAAACTGGAGAGAAAATGTTATGATTGAGTATGAAAAGAGATGGGATGGAGGTATTTTATATAATAATGGAGATGGGAGGTTTGGGAGAGGTGTGGCTTTTTTAATGAAGGATGATGTTTTTAAAGTGAGTAAAATTGTGTATAAGGACAGGATGGGGAAGTGTATTGTAGTTGAGACAAAAATTGAAGGAAGAAATTTGATTTTAGCAAATGTACATGCACCAGTGGAGGAGAAGGAAAAGAAAGAGTTTTTTAATGTTTTAAGAAATATTATAAAAGAATATAAAGAAGTAATAATGATGGGGGATTTTAACACAGTTTTTAACAAGCAAGACATGGCTGAGGGAATGGTTTTTAGAGCAGACACGGGAAGAAAAGAATTAAAAACATTAATGGAGGAAAATAACATGATAGATGTGTGGAGAGAAAGGAATGAACGGAAAAAAGAGTTTTCAAGAAGACAAATAGTGGGGAGTTTTATATGTCAAACTAGAATAGATTTTGTTTTATGTAGTAGAAATGTGGAGAATTTTATTGAAAAGATTAAGTATGAGGAAACCAGTTTTAGTGATCACAAGCTTTTATTTTTTGTAATGGACTGGAGTAAAATGCTTTTATTTTTTGTAATGGACTGGAGTAAAATGCAAAGATGAGGTCCGGGAGTATGGATTTTAAATACGCAGATTTTAAAGAATGAAGATTATGTTGCAAAAGTTAAAGCAATTATTGAAAAAGAAAAGGAAAATGGAATGTATGAGGAGGATAGGAGAATATGGTGGGAAAATGTTAAGTTTTTAATAAAAAGATTCTCGATCAAATATTGTAATTTAATACAAAAATGTAAAAGGTACAAAGAAAGAGAAATAAAAGAAAGTTTGGAAAAGGAATTGAATAAAGAAAATAAAAACATAGAAAAGATAAAGGAAATAGAGGGAGAATTGAAAGAAATGGAAGAAAAAGAATATGAGGGAGCGAGACTAAGAAGTAAAGCAAAATATGTGGTGGAGGGAGAAAAATGCACAAAGTTCTTTTTTGATCTGGAAAAACAAAAAGGGAAAGCTGAAACGATAAAAGAAATAAGAGGAAAAAATGGGGAAATTGTAGAGGGGAATGAAAACATTTTAGAAGAAATAAAATATTTTTATGAGGACCTTTTTAAGGCAAGAGGAGTGGAAGAGGAAGAAAAAAAGAAATTGTTGAATGAGATAAAAGCAAAAGTAAGCGAGGAAGACAAAAAAGAATGTGATCATGAACTCAGAGCAGAAGAGATTGAAAAAGCAATAAATCAATTGAATAAAAAGAAAAGTCCTGGATTAGATGGATTAGGAGCTGAATTTTATCTATGTTTTAAAGAAGTTTTAGTAAACATTTTAAAAGAGGTTTTTATAGACTGTTTTAAAAAAGAGGAAATAAATGAAAGAACAAGGATAGGACTAATGAAACTTATATATAAAAAGAAAGGAGAAAGGGTAGATTTAAAAAACTACAGACCGATCACAATGTTGAACACAGATTTTAAGATTTTAGCAAAGGTTTTAGCAAACAGATTAAAAGAGGTAATGCCAAGCATTATTAAAACAAACCAAGCATATGGAGTAAAAGGAAGGGACATAGCAGACATAACGATGAGTATAAGAGACACAATATGGTACATGAAAGAGAAAAATGAAGAAGGATATGTAATAAGTTTGGATTTTGAAAAAGCTTTTGATAGGGTAGAGCACACATATTTATTTGAGGTTTTAAGAAGGTTTGGTTTCGGGGAGAATTTTATTAAATGGATTGAGATTTTATATAAGGGTGCACTAACAAGAGTTAAATGTAATGGTTTTTTAACAGATGTTTTTAAAATCACACGTTCAATTAGACAGGGCTGTCCACTTTCTGCTTTATTATATTCACTTGTTTCAGAACCGCTAGGATTAGCTATTAGGGAAAAAAAAGAAATAATAGGGATTGAAATTGAAGAATACGAGGCTGAGGGGAAAGTTTTTCAATACGCTGATGACACAACAATAGTCGTAAAGGGAAAAGAGAGTGTAAAACAAGTAATGAATGTTGTAAAGGAGTATTGTAAGGGATCAGGGAGCAAAATAAACGAAGAGAAAACAGTGTATATAAGATTTGGTAAAGCAATGGTTTTAACAGAATATTTTATTTCAAAGAAGTAGAAGAAATGAGGATTTTAGGAGTTTTAATGGGGAAGAATGAGAGGAAAGTAAGAGATGAAATGTGGGAGCAACTAGTTACAGACATAGAGAGGAGGCTAAATTTTTGGAAGTTAAGAAGTTTAAATTTGAAGGGGAAGGTTTTAATATTGAACGTTTTAATGGTTTCTAAACTTTGGTATGTTTTATATGTGTCAGAAATGCCGTTATGGACAGAACAGAGATTGAAGAAATGTTTTCTTGACTTTTTATGGGAGGGGAAACCAGCAAGAATAGCGTATAACACGATTTTAGGGGCGGTGGAAAAGGGAGGGTTAGGACTTATGGATGTGGAACAACGAAAAAATGCTTTGAGAATCAAAATTGTTAAGAAATATCTAAATGAAGAAAATAAAACTGAGTGGAAGAAAACAATGAAACACTTTTTAAATAAATGTGGTGGTTTTAACATGGGGGATGGAATTTTATGGATGAAAACAAAAATATGGATGACTGAAGGGATACCTGATTTTTATAGGGAAATTTTTAGTGCTTGGGGGAAATTTTTAATGAAAATCGTGTATGGAAATTTTTAGTGCTTGGGGGAAATTTTTAATGAAAATCGTGTATGATCCACGTGGGAGAGAAAACATTTTAAATCAGCCTCTGTTCTTAAATAACAACATTTTAAAAGAAAAGAGAGAAATATTTTTTAAGAAATGGATGGAAGTGGGGATAATGAGAGTGAGGGATGTTTTATATGAGTTCAAAGAGGGTTTTTTACCAGTACAATATGTTTTTGATTCAATGGAAATGGCAAAAGAAGTTTTTAGCAAACAAGAAATAATAAACAAATATGAAATCATTAAAAAAGCCATACCAATAGACTGGATTAAAAGAATTGAGTGTGTGGAAGAGGAGCCGAAAGAGAAGAATATTTATGTGAAGCTGGGGGAAAAATTGTGTGATTTTAAGGAATGTACTGTAAAAATGTTTTATTGTGTTTTTAGAGATAGTGTTTTTAAAGAGCCAATTGCAAATAAATACTGGGTGGAGAAATTCAAAGATTTAAAAGAAGAGTGTATATGGAGAAATATGAGAGGGAAATGTGTGGAGGTAAAGTTAGAATGTTTGGAATATTTTATAAGACATAAAGTGGTTTTTAGGAGAAATTTTTTAAAAGAAGAGTGTACTGAATCTGTTTTAAGCAAAATTGGTATGGAAAAAAGTGCAATTTGTAAAGTATGCCAAGAAAGGGAGGAATGGTTTTTGCATATGTTTTTATATTGTAAAGAGCTGGAGGGTTTTTTAAAGAAATGTAAAAGTGTGGTGAAGGATTTGACTGTGGAGTGGGATGAAAATGAAATGGAATGGAACAGAGTGGTGATGTTGGGTTGGGAAAAGAAGTGTAAAAACAAAAAGTTTATAAATCTGTGGGTAATGTTAATGAAAAGTGCAATATGGGAAAGGAGAATTGTGGCAAAAAAAGAAAAAATTGTGTTGGATGTTTGGAGTGTTTTTAAAAGGAAGTTTGAAATGTACATCGAAAGATTATTTGTGTATTTTAAAGATGAAAAAATGTTGAATGTCTTTTATTATGTTTTTAATCCTAAAGTTGTTTGTGTTTTAAAAGAATTAAGGTGGAGGTTGCCAGAAAATGAAAATGTTGTCTATTCTTAGCTTTTATTTTATTTATTGCTCTGTAAAGTTGTTTGTGTTTTAAAAAATTGTAACTCCTTTGAAGGTGTTTGGTTGCCAGAAAATGAATTAATTTAATGTTTTTTGATCTATTCTTAGCTTTTATGCCCGATTCGTCTGATCTCGTAAATGTTTTTATAGCATTGGAAAGGGCTGGTTAGTACTTGGATGGGAGACTGCCTGGGAATACCAGGTGCTGTAAGCTTTTTAATGTTTAAAAGTGGTGAAAGTTTTAAAAAACTACTCTTAACCCTAGCTTTCGCTTACAGCCATACTATCCTGAGCATGCCCGATCTCGTCTGATCTCGGAAGCCAAGCAGGAAAGGGCCTGGTTAGTACTTGGAGACTGGAATACCAGGAAGCTTTTTAATGCCTGTGTTTATTATTTGTGAACGCTTTTAAAAATACTACTCTTAACCCTAGCTTTCGCAGGAAAGGGCCTGGTTAGTTCTTGGATGGGAGACTGCCTGGGAATACCAGGTGCTGTAAGCTTTTTAATGTTTTTTATTTGTGAACAGGTTTAAAAATACTACTCTTAACCCTAGCTTTCGCTTACAGCCATACTATCCTGAGCATGCCCGATCTCGTCTGATCTCGGAAGCCAAGCAGGAAAGGGCCTGGTTAGTACTTGGATGGGAGACTGCCTGGGAATACCAGGTGCTGTAAGCTTTTTAATATTTAAAAGTGGTGAACAGTTTTAAAAGTACTACTCTTAACCCTAGCTTTCGCTTACAGCCATACTATCTTGAGCATGCCCGATCTCGTCTGATCTCGGAAGCCAAGCAGGAAAGGGCCTGGTTAGTACTTGGATGGGAGACTTTCTGGGAATACCAGGTGCTGTAAGCTTTTTAATGTTTATTATTTGTGAACAGGTTTAAAAAACACTAGCTTTCGCCATACACAGCCATACTATCCTGAGCATGCCCGATCTCGTCTGATCTCGGAAGCCAAGCAGGAAAGGGCCTGGTTAGTACTTGGATGGGAGACTGCCTGGGAATACCAGTTGCTGTAAGCTTTTTAATGTTTATTATTTGTGAACAGGTTTAAAAATACTACTCTTAACCCTAGCTTTCGCTTACAGCCATACTATCCTGAGCATGCCCGATCTCGTCTGATCTCAAAAGCCAAGCAGGAAAGGGCCTGGTTAGTACTTGGATGGGAGACTGCCTGGGAATACCAGGTGCTGTAAGCTTTTTAATATTTAAAAGTGGTGAACAGTTTTAAAAGTACTACTATTAACCCTAGCTTTCACTTGCAGCCATACTATCCTGAGCATGCCTGGTCTCGTCTGATCTCGGAAGCCAAGCAGGAAAGGGCCTGGTTAGTACTTGGATGGGAGACTGCCTGGGAATACCAGGTGCTGTAAGCTTTTTAATGTTTGTTATTTGTGAACAGGTTTAAAAATACTACTCTTAACCCTAGCTTTCGCTTCCAGCCATCTATCCTGAGCATGCCCGATCTCGTCTGATCTCGGAAGCCAAGCAGGAAAGGGCCTGGTTAGTTCTTGGATGGGAGACTGCCTGGGAATACCAGGTGCTGTAAGCTTTTTAATGTTTTTTATTTGTGAACAGGTTTAAAAATACTACTCTTAACCCTAGCTTTCGCTTACAGCCATACTATCCTGAGCATGCCCGATCTCGTCTGATCTCGGAAGCCAAGCAGGAAAGGGCCTGGTTAGTACTTGGATGGGAGACTGCCTGGGAATACCAGGTGCTGTAAGCTTTTTAATATTTAAAAGTGGAGAACAGTTTTAAAAATACTACTCTCAACCCTAGCTTTCGCTTACAGCCATACTATCCTGAGCATGCCCGATCTCATCTGAGGAGGCGCTAGTGAGCAGCAGGAAGTGACGTGGCAGTAGTAGGGAGAGGAAGGCTCTCCCACATCTTGTTTGTTTGGTAGTTGGTTTTTCTCTTTTGAGATTTTTAGTGTTTATTGTTTTAGTTTTTTGTTTGGAAGTTTTTAACCACCTAACAGCAGCTTTTTGCTGACTGGAGGGTGGTTTAAAATGGATGGATTAACGGCAAACGACAATGGACTGGCTGGAGAATCAAGCATGGTAAAGGACACTGGACTGGCACGAGGAACACAGAAGGCAAACGACACTGAAATGGCAAGAGGAACACGAATGGCAAATGATACTGGACTGGATAAACGGTTAAGAGCAGGAAATAGAAATCATGAAGTAAGTGAAAAGTTGATTGAACGGAAATATTTGAAAGAAGCTACAGTGGTTCTGAATGTGGAAAATGTAAATGAAGTGAGACCGGAAGACATTATCAAAGCAGTTGCGGAACAATGTGGACATGGGAAAATTTTAGCATTGAGACCGAGGCAAGGAAAAGAATATGAATTGACAATGGAGGAGGAGGAAATGTGTAACAATCTAATGGATGGACTAAGAATAAAAGGCATAGACTGCGAAGTGAAAAGCCTACAAAACCGTGATTATGTTGTTTCTTTCATGCACCTGCCCGTCTACCTGGACGATGACAAAATTCTAGAAAAATTGAAAGGGTGGGGAGTTGATCCCATAAGCAAAATTAAAAGGAGATGCTATCCAGGTACTGACATAGAGGATGGAACAAGATTCCTAAAGGTCCGATTCCCCAAAGAAGTGGCATCTTTGCCATATAGCACGAGGCTTGAAACAGCCGAGGGGCAGCAGTACTTCCGGCTGATGCACAGCCATCAAGTGAAAACTTGTAGGCTGTGCATGAGCCCGGATCACTTGCTGAAAGACTGCCCAACGTTTACGTGTTACAAGTGCGATGAAAGGGGACATTTCGCAAGAGATTGTAATGCCGTAAGGTGCCCGGAGTGTCAGCAAGTTTTAAATAAATGCGAATGCTGGATGGGAGGGGATAAAGGAAGAATGGAAAAACAGGTGGACGGACAAGAAGGAGGCAACAAAGAGGATGGAGAAACTGATAAACAACAAGAGGAAGATGGGCTACAACAAAAAGAAAAGGAAGGAGCAGCGAGCAATAAAGATGGAGGAGAAAGGGAAAATGACAACAGCA
>JAWRVZ010000252.1:725000-745302 GCA_037043235.1 Rhodeus uyekii | reverse complement strand
TTCTTGTTTCTCAAAATAACTTTCCATCCTGCCAGTCCTTTGTAAAATCCTTTGCTTGAAAGACATCATCCTGCAGGAAGTGACATCATTTTGGAGGGAAAACCGCAGATTGAACATCAGTAAGTATTATCAATGGATTTTGGAGGTAAAATGTTAAATAATGTGAAGCAGAATGGCACAATGTAACGTTCCCATAATGTTTCCTGAACGACACAATGTAACATTCCAATAATGTTTGTAGATTGATACAATGTGACATTCCCATAATGTTTGGAGAATGACACGATGTAACGTTCCCGTAATGTTTGGAGAAGGACACAATGTAACGTTCCCGTAATGTTTGGAGAATGACACAATGTAACGTTGCCGTAATGTTTGGAGAACGACACAATGTAACGTTCCAATAATGTTTGGAGAATGACACAATGTAACGTTGCCGTAATGTTTGGAGAACGACACAATGTAACGTTCCCATAATGTTTGGAGATTTACACAATGTAACGTTCCCGTAATGTTTGGAGAAGGACACAATGTAACGTTCCCGTAATGTTTGGAGAATGACACAATGTAACGTTCCAATAATGTTTGGAGAATGACACAATGTAACGTTCCAATAATGTTTGGAGAATGACACAATGTAACGTTCCAATAATGTTTGGAGAACGACACAATGTAACGTTCCCGTAATGTTTGGAGAACGACACAATGTAACGTTGCCGTAATGTTTGGAGAATGACACAATGTAACGTTCCCGTAATGTTTGGAGAATGACACAATGTAACGTTCCCATAATGTTTGGAGAATGACACAATGTAACGTTCCAATAATGTTTGGAGAATGACACAATGTAACGTTCCCATAATGTTTGGAGAATGACACAATGTAACGTTCCCATAATGTTTGGAGAATGACACAATGTAACGTTGCCGTAATGTTTGGAGAATGACACAATGTAACGTTGCCGTAATGTTTGGAGAATGACACAATGTAACGTTCCAATAATGTTTGGAGAATGACACAATGTAACGTTCCAATAATGTTTGGAGAACGACACAATGTAACGTTCCCGTAATGTTTGGAGAACGACACAATGTAACGTTGCCGTAATGTTTGGAGAATGACACAATGTAACGTTCCAATAATGTTTGGAGAACGACACAATGTAACGTTCCCATAATGTTTGGAGAACGACACAATGTAACGTTGCCGTAATGTTTGGAGAACGACACAATGTAACGTTGCCGTAATGTTTGGAGAATGACACAATGTAACGTTCCCGTAATGTTTGGAGAATGACACAATGTAACGTTCCCGTAATGTTTGGAGAATGACACAATGTAACGTTCCCGTAATGTTTGGAGAATGACACAATGTAACGTTCCCGTAATGTTTGGAGAATGGCACAATGTAACGTTCCCGTAATGTTTGGAGAACGACACAATTGAACGTTCCAATAATGTTTGGAGAACGACACAATGTAACGTTCCAATAATGTTTGTAGATTGATACAATGTAACGTTCCCATAATAAACATGACTATTTTTTAACTTTAAAGAGAAGATTGAGTTGCCAATCCTTCTTAGAGTTTGTCTTTGTTTGCTGGAACATCCTGATATTTTATAGTCAGTGCTGAAATAATAACGATACATTTAAAGCTTCATCAGATCACACTTCTGCTTTAAATGCATAACCCATTCTTCAGACAGATCCTCTTCCAGAACTCCGTCTCGGTCGGATCTGTAAGTCGTAACCCCTGCCTGTGTTTCCTCAGATCAATAACACTGCAGTTTGACTCTGTTGTGTGATTTGTGCAGCGCTTTCCTCTGTTCTTCTGCTGTAGCTGAAGCATTCTTCTGTTCGGAGATGAGTCTGACGCCGTTAGAGAGACAATAATGAGCGTTTCCATTTCACAAGATTTACTGAAGAAGAAAGCGCTGCTTATTCATGAAGAGTCATGTGTGGTTGTCGGGGTATTTAGCAATAATTATGTTTTTTTTCATGTTTTATGAAGTCATCAACAACAATACAGTAAACTGTATTTTCAGCATCATTACTGCAGTCTTCAGTGTCACATGATCTTCACTAATCACTCTCATATGATGATTTGCTGCTCATTTGAATAGTTTATTACACTGGTCTGTGCGGTTGCTAAGGCATTGCTGGATGGTTGCTAATGTGTTTTGTGTTATTCTGGTCTCTCTTGTGTAAGTCTGAGGGGTTTTGTTTGCGCTGCTCTTTTAAAACAATGTCAGGAGGCCGAGAAATAATTACAGGCTTTCAGAGAATCCGTATGAAACTGCTGGAAAAGTGTTTATTCTGTTTGCTGTGAAATAAAGCTTGTGCTGGAGGAAGATGAAGCTGAATCCGTTCACACACATCTCGCTGTTTGCTGGATTTCAGCACGTTCACACAGGGTTAAACGCCTCAGCTGCAGGTGAAGAGGGTTTCAGGCTCTCAAACATCTCAATAGTCTTATGTAACAGTCAGTGGTTGTTTATGTAACTCAAACACACACTCCATCTCCCAGCATGCACTGCGGCTCACGTTCACTGTTTCCCAGCTTGTGTTTATCAGAGAGAAAGAGCAGCACATTTTCATGGCCTCATAATATTGTGTTTTAAACTACACAAATACATTTTATTCTACATTCATGCTCTTTTTTATTAAATGTGTGTCAGTTTCATAAAAAGCAATGTTGAATCCAGACACACACACACACACACACACACTCACTCACTCACTCACTCACTCACTCACACACACACACACACTCACATAATCTCATAATAAAATCGTACCCTTACATTCATTACAACTAACACTATCTTATAAATAAATTCAATATTGTGTTTATTTGTCATGAAATGCCTTCACAAATGCACAGAATTTTTGTTTAATTATATTTATGCAAAATATGACTGTTTTTAATGCATGTTCCATGTTCTCGACAGATTTGTTGAGATTCACAGTAAATGATCATATTCTCACAAACATCTTCACATTCACTCAGAGCGAAACGGCTCCAGACGCACTGCCTCATTAATGCAGAAATATTAATGAGCTTCTGATCATAATTGATTGTCAAGACGTCTTGAATCCCGAGGGACGCGGATCGAGACACACACTGATTTCCTCTGAGAGAGAGTTGCGTAATATTCATACGATTCTGATTTCCACCGTCAGTTATGAAAGACGTTCAAGAGAACATGAGGCTGTTTTGCAATAAACATGTTGAACTGCATTTATCAGACGAAACACACTGACATTCTAATCAGTTCTTGCTTTCCCTGGGACTCGAACCCATGACCTTGATGTTGCAAGCGCGGCTCTCTACAGAAGACACACAGTACTGTTTCCTACATTTCAATGAAAGGGTCAGATCTGCTGCTGTGCTCGTGTCCGGCCACTAGAGGGAGACATCCTCACACTTTCTGCTTTATTGATGATGAAGATGAAGATGATGATGATGCAGGTGATTTTCTACAGTTCTGCATCTCTACATTGATTTGTGCAGGAAACATTTGATGAAATTCTTTATAAAACTTTATACTTTTACAAAGCTTTCAGGTCTGGATTTGATCGTTTATCAGACATGAAGGGTTTTTCTCTAGTTCTGTGAATCTGCCAAATCCTGACGAGAGCATCCGTGGTGCCGACCCGCCGGCCGTGATGGATTCATCAGAGCAGATTTACCCTGCAATCCTCTGGAAGGGGTTGTTTGGCAGCTCTGGCAGTTTTCGGGATGACTGGTTTGCAAGGATGCTGTTTTTCCTCAATTAAAACCTGCGTTTCAGAGCCAAACGCCACCGGAGGGAGTGTGAGTGTGTGTGATGTTTCTGCACAGCTCGTCTCACACTGCATTAAAGGGTTAGTTGACATGAAAATGAAAAGTATCCCATAATTGACTCGGCCTCAGGCCATCCTAGGTGTGTATGACACTCAGAGTGACATTACATAACATCCCGGCTCTTCCCAGCTTTATATGGGACTGAATGGAGATTTTAAAGCCCTAAAAAGCTCATCCGTCCATCATAAAGTGATCCATACGGATCCAGGAGTTAATAAAGGCCTTGAACAGAACTAGAGGAGGCTTTCATGGTTGGAAACATGAAGTAACAGCATCTGATCTGGTGTTAATAAACTCATCCTCATGCGCTCAAAGGGAATTATACATTTGAAGAAAGAGGCGCATGATCTGCTTTATTATGCAGTGAGGAAACGGCATCCTGGAATCATGGTTTATAGATCTGGACGTGATCCCACTGTCCACTCGGATTAACATCACATGGAAACACTGGTGGGGAGACATCACAAATTCACCAATAATTACAGAGACACTGCGACTCACACATCATTTTGAAGCTGGAATATAATGTTTGCAGTCATTTTAAAGCTGGGTTTGGACTGTAATTATTTCTACACTGAGAAAGAAGCGGTGTTGCGTTCACTCTTCATCAGCTTTGTGTCTGATCTCTTAATCAGGAGGTCAGAGCAGAGGCTGTCATTACTCTGACTGACAGCGCTGTCGGCCAATCAGGGGCCGCTGTGAGCAGGCTGATTAGCATAAGTGGGTGTGGTCAGGGTGTCTTTCGGCACCGGTCCACCAGAGCTGCTCTTCATCCTCATCTTCATCTGCTCTTCATCTTCACCTGTGCTGGATTATTGCTCTGAAGGAGCAGAAGTGATACATCAAAGGTAGGAGTGTTTCTCTTGGTTCCGCTCGTGCGTTTGATGTGATGCGCGGTGCGGCTGCGTCTCGTTACATTAGTTTCTTTCACAATAGCGGGTTTATTTGCCTGTTTTATTCTCTATTCGTGACACTCAGTTTCTCTCTGTGTTCTGCAGAACGCGTGTGTTGTTAGTTATTTATATCTGTAACTGAATCCATGGGAATATTGAATGACAGATTCCATCCAGACAGGAATGTTGTGCGCGCGCCCGACGCCTCCAGAGCGCGCACACAGTCTAGTCCGGACAGAACCGAGTCCAGTGTAATAAACCCTGCTGTCATGTTTCTCTGTTCTCTGTCTCCCGAACCCGAACTGTGATGGTGGACTTGGCCTGGATCAATCCAATGGTGAGTTTCTGGGTTTTATTCTGCCTTAAAGTCAAAAGATCATCATCACTGCTTGTGTTTGCGACCAAATATAGATCAAAAGTGTGTGAATCAAAGCTTTACAACCAACCCACCTGAAAAAAATACATTCAAAGCATGAAATTTCTCTGAACGCTTGCGGTGAACATTAGCGAAAACATTAATGTAACGTTGCTTTATATCATTCCTCAAACATTAATGGAATGTTGCTTTATATCATTCCTCAAACACTAATGGAACGTTGCTTTATATCATTCCGCACACATTAATGGAACGTTGCTTTATATCATTCCGCACACACTAATGGAACGTTGCTTATATCATTCCGCAAACACTAATGGAACGTTGCTTTATATCATTCCGCACACATTAATGGAACGTTGCTTTATATCATTCCGCACACACTAATGGAACGTTGCTTATATCATTCCGCAAACACTAATGGAACGTTGCTTTATATCATTCCGCACACATTAATGGAACGTTAGTTTATATCATTCTGCAAACACTAATGGAACGTTGCTTTATATCATTCCGCACACATTAATGGAACGTTGCTTTATATCATTCCGCACACATTAATGGAACGTTGCTTTATATCATTCTGCAAACACTAATGGAACGTTGCTTTATATCATTCCGCACACATTAATTGAACGTTGCTTTATATCATTCCGCACACATTTCACGAGTTCACACTTACGAATGATTCAGGAGCAATGAATGGTAAGCGTATTTGGCGAGCTGTCCGAGGAGAGGGCTCCGAGCTCGGTGTTAGCCCGAACCTGGAGCACTCCCCCCGTATCCTGACTTTGATAGGAACAATTAAGTGTGAGGAGTTGGGGTGGTGGAGGGATGCCGAAAAATGTCAAAGAGCTGTAGGTGAGTCAAACGTGTCTATATATACGTACTTCCTCTCCTGCTGATAGGATGAGGAGTAATTGCTGATGACGTGTTGATTGTATTAATCATTTGAACGTGCTCCTCCCGAACTTTGTTAATAAAACATCATTAATGGAACGTTGCTTTATATCATTCCGCACACATTAATGTAACGTTGCTTTATATCATTCCTCAAACATTAATGGAACGCTGCTTTATATCATTCCGCAAACACTAATGGAACGTTGCTTTATATCATTCCTCAAACATTAATGGAACGTTGCTTTATATCATTCCGCAAACACTAATGGAACGTTGCTTTATATCATTCCGCACACATTAATGGAACGTTGCTTATATCATTCCGCAAACACTAATGGAACGTTGCTTTATATCATTCCGCACACACACTAATGGAACGTTGCTTATATCATTCCGCAAACACTAATGGAACGTTGCTTTATATCATTCCGCACACATTAATGGAACGTTAGTTTATATCATTCTGCAAACACTAATGGAACGTTGCTTTATATCATTCCGCACACATTAATGGAACGTTGCTTTATATCATTCCGCAAACATTAATGGAACGTTGCTTTATATCATTCCGCGAACATTAATGGAACGTTGCTTTATATCATTCCGCACACATTAATGGAACGTTGCTTATATCATTCCGCAAACACTAATGGAACATTGCTTTATATCATTCCGCACACATTAATGGAACGTTGCTTTATATCATTCCGCGAACATTAATGGAACGTTGCTTTATATCATTCCGCACACATTAATGGAACGTTGCTTATATCATTCCGCAAACACTAATGGAACATTGCTTTATATCATTCCGCACACATTAATGGAACGTTGCTTTATATCATTCCGCGAACATTAATGGAACGTTGCTTTATATCATTCCGCACACATTAATGGAACGTTGCTTTATATCATTCCGCACACATTAATTGAACATTGCTTTATATCATTCCGCACACATTAATGGAACATTGCTTTATATCATTCCGCACACATTAATGGAACGTTGCTTTATATCATTCCGCGAACATTAATGGAACGTTGCTTTATATCATTCCGCGAACATTAATGGAACGTTGCTTTATATCATTCCGCACACATTAATGGAACGTTGCTTTATATCATTCCGCACACATTAATGGAACGTTGCTTTATATCATTCCGCAAACATTAATGGAACGTTGCTTTATATCATTCCGCGAACATTAATGGAACGTTGCTTTATATCATTCCGCACACATTAATGGAACGTTGCTTTATATCATTCCGCAAACACTAATGGAACGTTGCTTTATATCATTCCGCAAACACTAATGGAACGTTGCTTTATATCATTCCGCACACATTAATGGAACGTTGCTTTAGATCATTCCGCAAACATAATGTTACTGTTGAACGTTTTTCACAATTGTTTGGCAAACATTATAAAAGACCAGAAAACTTTTGTTCTGTTCACTGTACTGGAGAACCTTCCACTGTTAGCTGGCAATAAACAGCTGCAGTATAAACATCTGGGCTGGTTGTGTGTCCTGATTTTAACCTCTTTTTCTTAATCCGCTGATCTGCTCTGGATTAAAATCCATAAATGCTCCAGTCTTATAACGCACAGATTAATAACAGACGACAGTGAACGGCCGTCCCTCTGCATCAGAGTTCTTGTTTTCTTTGGGTTTCCACTGAAGACGTGCAGCTCCGGTGCCAGAAACCTGAGCCCTGCAAAGAGCCAGATAATCAGTATTGATGCTCTATTAAAACTCAGAGTCTGTTCTTCAGTCGGACGCTCGTCCAGACCTCCATTATGCCGATGAATGGAAGCTTCTGGATGCAGTTATTGCATAAATTATAGAAGAACGTTCAGCTCACTGGGTGAGATCGATCCGTTCATCATCATGTTTGTTTGACAAGCTTTACAGAACATCTCTAGTAATGGGCTGGAGATTTGTAGGTTTCTTCTTGTTTTGCTCAGAACGAGGCTCAGATGATGAGGTGAAGATGAGCTGCTCCATGTTAATGCTAATGGTTTTCGATTGGATGCGATTGGGTGATTGTGATGTTCAGCATGTTTCCACTTCAGACGTGAGACTCACGTGTGCATTTTCTTCCAGAAGCTTCAATATAATAAACAGCCGGAGGAGGAGCGTTGTGTAATGTGATGTCATAAACACACGGAGGATTCTGCCGCTGTTTTAATGAGCAGATTCTGTGTGTTTCTCATGCTGGATGTTCAAATATCAATGTGCTTTTCCTCAGGAATGCAAAGCTTTCTACTTTTCCAAATTAACTCTTAATCTTTTGAGATTTATGACTTCAGCTGGAATTGAGGAAGAACATTATTAATATTTTAAATTAGGTTTTATTTCATAGATAATCTTTCAGTCATTTTTGTTGTTGTTGTTTTTATTAGTTAACTAAAATTAAAATGAAGGTGGAGTAATATATAAATATGTAAATAATACATTTATAGTAGAAATAAGTTTATTTATATATATAAACTTTATATATGTAACATTTATATTTATATATATATATATATATATATAAATAATAAATGTTTAAAAAAATACAATATTATAATAAATATATTTTTAGTAATTTAGTATATTTTTTGTTTAGTTTCTTAAATGACACGGACATTAGAAATATTGTCTTGGCATCTGAAATCACTGATATAAGTTTACATTTTAATATAATTGAGTTGAAAAAAATGTTTTACTAATAAAATTTTCTTTGGAGAAACCTTTTTAATTTTTAAAATTATTTAATTATATTATATATTATATTTTAATTATATATTTTTTCTTACCTTTTTTATTTCAACTGTAATTTCAATTGTTTACATTATATATATATATATATATCATGTTAACAATTGAAATCTAATAGAAGTTCTAATAAATTATAATATATATTATACAACTATGTAGGTCATATTTAAATATATATATATATATACACACACACATAGTTGGAGTCAAGACCAGATCCAGATGCAATCCAGACCGTGTGAAGTTTAGACTGGATTATATGAGGTGAAGTTCAGGACTGTGTGAATGTGCTGTAAGTGTGTGTTGAGCTGTGTGTCTCGTCTGCCGTCAGCGGTTGCTCTTCTGTGCAGTGTGTGTGTGTGTGTGTAATCTTCACACTGAGGTTTAGCCGTGAGGATGGGATTACAGACAGAGCCGTGATGTGTGTGTGTGTGTGTGTGTGTGTCCTGTCATCATGCGTCAGCTCAATGAAGCCGAGCAGAAACACACCGAAACACAATGACACTGGAAACGCATTCTTCAGAACGACATGAGATGGAGTGTGTGATGTGTGTGTGTGAGATGTGTGTGTGTGAGATGGAGTGTGAGATGTGTGTGTGTGAGATGTGTGTGTGTGAGATGGAGTGTGAGATGTGTGTGTGTGAGATGTGTGTTGTTGGGTCAGTGTGAGGCCGAACGGCTCGTCTGACGCTGTGAGAATCAGGAGGAGGAAGAAATAAACATGAGCACATGTTAGAGAAGTGTGTGGGCTGTTGAGAGGTTCATCATCTGTAATGGAGAGACTGTGTGTGTGTGTGTGCAGAACGACAGTGAAACACACCAGCTTCTGTTCAACAATTCAGACTCTTCAGACGTTCAGGTGAATGTGCCCTAAATCCCACCTATTTTTAGCTCATGTGTGACTCGGATCTGACTTTCTCATGACGGTGTGAACGGCACAAACCAGCTAACAGGAGAGAGCAGCGCTTGCAACATCAAGGTCATGGGTTTGATTCCCAGGGAAAGCAACTGATTAGAATGTCAATGTGTTTCTTGAATGCGATGATAAAAGCATCTGATAAATGCAGGAATGTGAATGTAAAAGTAAACCACATCTGATCTTTCCTCTTATGATTTGTGTTTTTCGTCTCAATTCTGTGAGATTGTGAAAGGCAGTCAGTGATGTTCATTACAGCAGATCTACAAGTAAAACATCATAAATGCTCAGTTTTTCCTATCCTCGTCTTTATTCTTTGTATTGTCTGTGCGTAAACTCACAGATTTGAATGTCCTGCGTCTGTTTATCGTTCTTTTACGCATGCGGGTCAGTCCAGACCCGTGATCTGTTCACATTGGAATCTGATACTGGCCACAACAATGTGAACGGCTGCACAAAAACGATGGAGTCTGAGCAGGAATCAGATGCTCTGGCCTTGCAGCTGCACACGCTCATATTCATGTTCTCTGAGAGCTTGGGTTTCTGCAGCTGAGCTCATGCTCTCATCTGGACCGTTCGGAGAATAAAGCTCCGCTAGTTTGTGTGCGTCGTCCTCCTGATGCTCCGGTTCCAGAGGAGGGAGAAGATCTGTGAAACATCTGCTGTTCGCCACAGGAAATCATTCTGACCGGTCCTGCGGTTTGGAGAAAGCAAACAAATGAATGCCATGCACAGTAATACAGCGTTTAAATATATCATATTTACATTTTTCATATTTACATTTTTCATATTTATGCATTATCAGACACTTTTTTTCCAAAGCAACTCGCATTGCATTCAAGAAACACACAGTTCTTGCTTTCCCTGGGAATCGAACCTGTGACCTTGATGTTGCAAGCACTACACTCTACTGTTATATACTCTAGCCATATCACATATTTTATATATCATAAATTAGGCATCATTCAAAAGCTTACGAACTCAAAATTCATCCTGTGAAAACCATTTGAAATTGGACGCTGTGTTACCATGGAAACGGTACTTTAAATTATTTTAGCAGGCTCCTCCCCTTGTGGTCGTATTGCAACATTTATTTTAACTACTTTATAATCAAAACCTTTTGCCACATATTGTCTGAAAGGTCTTAGTGATATTTGGTTAGAAATGTATTAATTTTGGCATTAATTAATGCATTAAAAACATGTTTCATCCGCTGGATATTTTGGGTAAAGCGCCGTATAAATGATACACAATATAAATGAAATTAGTATTAATTACTTTCCATGAATTGCAATATTTCCATGCAAAGCTAACGCTCTGATATAAATAATTGCTAGGTTTGTGTTTTAATTCTTCAGCTCAGTCATTTATTCATGAGGAAAAATTTTAATAAGCGATTTCTTTATCAAAGTATCCGTTCAATGGTTAAAGTTGCATGTGCTGCACTTTATTTGTACCATTTTGTTTTATTATAATTTTTTTACTGATTTTTTTTACATCTTTTATGATTTAAAGGACAATAAAGGTATTGTTTTAATAAGTTTGATCTCTGATTGTAGTCCTTAAAAGTCTGTAAGAACCCAGAATAAAGCCATTCATCACTGTTTATACGCAGATGAAGCTTCTCACGTCGTAATCACTCAAATTATTCAGTAAAATATGTGTAATTTCAGTAATCTTTGAGTTGGAACTACTGAAATACTAAAAGTTAGTGATTATTTGAAATACATCTGCCATGTTGGAATTTTGATTGTTTACGTCTTGCACTAGCCTTTTTTTTATTATAAAAGACTGTAAATATTAATTAGACTATTTTGTGTGTTTTTCTCTCAGGGACAAAAAGTATTCCGTCCTCATTTACAGTCAAGCCTGTTTGTTTTGGGAAATCTCTCATCAATGTTTGGGTCTGGAATGAGGGACTGATCTGGATCTGTTCAGAGTGATTGACAGGCGGAGTTGAACTCGCCACAGATGCTGTCGATCCAGCTAACCTCGTATTGAGTTCTGTGACCCGTCAGTACCCAGAATGCCGTGCGGTTGGCATGATGGTTTGATCAGAAGTGAATGCACACACTGATGCGCTTAGAGCCGAGTCAGAGATTAGAGTAATCCGTCTGAACCACATCTGATCTGAGCGCTGGTGACGGCACACACACGCTAGAGTGAGTTCTGAACACACTCACGCTCGTCTTCATGCGGCCGGAAACTGATACACACTAAACTAGTTTTCACCAGTGCAAGACTCACACACACTCACACACACTGCTGCCCTGCTGCGTCTCTGGGCCAGAGCGTTGCTACGGTGTTCTGGGTGTTTGACAGAGTGTTGCTATGGTGTTTGGGTGGTTGTTAGGGCGTTTCTGTGGTGTTTTGAGTGGTTGCTAGGGCGTTGCTATGATGTTCTGGGTGTTTGCCAGGGTGTTGCTATTGTTTTCTGGATGATTGATAGAGTGTTGCTATCGTGTTCTGGGTGTTTTCTAGGCGTTGCTATGGTTCTCTAGGTCATTGCCATGGTGTTCTGACTAGTTTCTAGGTGGTTGCTATGGTGTTCTGGGTGGTTTCTCTTTTATTTTAGTTTTAATTAGCTTTTGTTGTTGTATTTTTCATTTTATATTAACTTTACTTACATTTTTTTGTTATCTCGTAGCTATTTGTGTTTTTGTTATTTTATTATTAATATTTCTTTTTTTTATGTATTCATTTTATTTGACAATTTTTTATATTTTATTTGATCTATATTGCAATTAACAGAAATGTTTTTAATCCTGGTATTTATGTGGTTGCTATGGTGTTCTGGGTGGTTGCTAGGGCTGCTCTGAATGGTTTGTTTCTAGCTCTTATAGCTTTCCTGTGTGTCTATCAGTAGAGAGCAGCGCTTGCAACATCAAGGTCATGGGTTTGATTCCCAGGGAAAGCAAGAACTGATTAGAATGTCAATGTGTTTCTTGAATGCGATGATAAAAGCAGCTGATGAATGCATGAATGTTTCTAAGTGGTTGCTAGGGTGTTCTGGTTGTTTTCTAGGTGGTTGCTAAGGTGTTGCTAGGTGCTCCCTTCAGGAGTTTGTTTTTCATTGTCATGTGCGTTTACTCTCTTGATGTTTGACGTGACGTGTGTAATTTCTACACAACATCGAACAGAACGTCAGTGATAATGATCGCCTCGACGCGTGACGAGCTGGGAAACACTCGCTCTCACTCCTCTGTTATTCTCCTGTCCAGATTACAGACCGATCGACCCGCCTGACATCCACTGACCAGCCGAGCAGAAAATGAGTTTGCTCACACACGTCATACTCGCGCGCTCAGAAGATAACGAGTGTATGCAGAGTCATTAATGAAGCTGAACCTGAAGAGCTCAGTAACAGCAGCCAATCAGAGCCTCGGTTTGACGTGTGATTGACAGCTGAGCGTCTGTGATCCGCTCCTGCTCTGCTAGACTGATGCTGCGCGGGTGCTCGTGCAGATGCATGATGGGAAGGGCAGACGACGGCTCATCTACATGCACAGCAGACAGTGCAGCGCTAGAGGAGGAGAGGAGATCTCAGTCGCTTCTGCTGTGTGGAATCCATCCAGAGTGTGTGTGTGTGTGCGTGTGTGGAAAGAGTGTGTGTGAGAGAGAGTGTGTGTGTGTGCGTGTGTGTGAGAGAGAGTGTGTGTGTGTGAGAGAGAGCGACTGTGTGTGATGCGTGAGTGTGTGTGATGTGTGTGTGATGTGTGAGTTAGAGTGTGTGTTGTGTGTGTGAGACAGATGGCAGGATTCTCAGTTTGTGATGAACCCATGCGCTGTGTTTGCAGTGACTCTCACACACTCAGCGTTTGTTCTGTTGACAGATTTAGTGGCTCGTAATCCTGAATGAGAATAACAGCATCTCTGATGATGAGGGCGGGGCAACAACCTGTCAATCACATGATCCACCAATAGCAAACCACAACCATCCATCAATTCCTCAAGCCCCGCCCACTTGTGTTCTTCTATTCCCTCCATATACAGAACGATAGAGGAGAAAAGACGAGTGCAGCTTCCCTTTAATGCGACTTTAACACTTTGGCTGCATTTGAAATCACACACTCTGTTGTAATTACTTTGCGAGCACTAAAGAAGTGTAAATGTGTGTAGTGTGAATATAATCCCTGCCGTTATCGTGTGACCCGCCGCTGCTTCTCTCTCCCGTGGCATTATGGGATAATAAAGTGTCCATCAGAATAATAATAATACCTCAGGTACTTTCTTCCCACTCTTTCATGAGTGCTGGGAACTCAGACTGGTGCTGGACGGCAGGAAGTGTGTGTTTCAGATGCATAACACACTCATGGACAGTCCTCTGAGTGTGATAGTTTGTGTGTGTGTGTGTGTGAAAGTGCGTGTGTGTGTGATGAATACAGTGAGCTATAGATATTAGTGATGAGTCAGCACACTGGTTTAACCCTATGTGTTCTGCTCTGCTCTGAACCCGACACACACACACACACACACAGACCGACACTATAGTGACCGGAGCATCGCGACACCGGTGAGTTTACACGCATTTACTGCTCGAGCTCTAATGCATGTGCCTGAATAAAGCTGTGAGAGTGTGTGATGCGCAGTACGAGTGTGTGTGTGTGTGTGTGTGAGAGAGAGAGAGGGTGTGTGTGTGTGTGTGTGTCTGCAGTCAGTCTGTCTCCGCGCGCACCGGGAAACAGCAGCAGCATCAGATCCGGTAAATAGCCGTTCATCTGCTTCGGTCTCGGGTGTGTGTGTGTGTGTGTGTGTGAGGATGCAATGAGAGTAACAGCAGCTGCATCATTTATTGTGTGTGTGTGCTTAATCAATAAGCAGAACTCTGAGGAACAGTGGTATGTTTGTGTGTGATGTGCGCGCGCCGCGTCTGTATGAACGCGCAGTTTCTCTGCTCTAAATGCGATCGGACTCGTTGTGCATCTGCGGGATTCGCGGTCACATGATGTGAGTTTGTGAACTTCGCTGGTACCGGTTGTGTTTCTGCAATGCGGTGGGTGTGGCCTGCGCGTGCACGCGCACTACCGGCGTGACGTCACGCCCGGTCGCGATGACGCGATGAATCCCGCAGAACCGAGAAACGCTCAGACACTGGGAATCAATGTGAGTTCTTCTTGAAATTCCACTTGCATTCCTTTAGGGTTATTCTTTTGGGGGGATTTGATGATTAATATTCACGTTTTATGTTCATGAATGATTTATTTAAATGCAAAAATGCATGGTGTAAATAAAGGCATTAAAGTACATCATGAACGACAGATATGCAAATTCTTCTTCTATTATTAATAATAGATATTATAAATGTGTTTTTCACTGTAAACTCGTTTACAGTGGGTTCATGTGTGTTTGAAGGAAATATAATTTGATATGTGATAGTTTTCACATGCACAGAATGGCTGCAGATCTGAAGGTCATGTGATTATGGGATGTGATGCTCATTAATTGTGGCTTTATTAAGCTGGTGTGATTCTTTGCTTTATGAAAGCCTTAGTATGGAACTATATTTGAGACAATATTTTTGAACGAAACCTTTGTAAAAGTGAACAAAAGACACTTTTTTTTCACATTGCGAGTGAAAAAAATGAACCTCACACCAAAAAAATTAACAGTGGCTTATGAAACCCTAAGCTGCGGTTTCGCAAATTTATGTTTGTCTTCCTGACTCGTGTGGGCGGGGCTTAACAGCGGTCCCCTCTCATTGGCTAGTTAGATTTGAGTCAGAAAGACGAACGTAAGTTGCGAAACCGCAGTGTTTTGTCAACGAAGAATGCTGATTATTTGAAGATGTAAATTTTTTGGGTGTGAGGTTAATTTTTTTTCACTCGCAGAGTGTATTTTTGTTCGTTTTCGCAAAGGTTTCGTTCAGTATTATTGACTCAGAGATAACGCCATACTCGTGGGCTGGGAGTCCGTCACAGGTTTATATATCCGCGGCGTGTGACACCTACACAAAAGTTCGTCTGTCCTTCATTTAGGAGACGTCTCGTGAGATCAGACTGAAGAACGGCTTCTATTTCTGACTGTAATTCAGAGCGTCGCTCAATTCGGCCTAGATTTGATGATTGTTCTCGCTTTGTGTTCAGGACATCTCAGAGCAATCAGGGGGAATTACTCCACATATTTCACATTCATGCATTCATCAGACACTTTTATCATTGCATTCAAGAAACACATTGATATTCTAATCAGTTCTTGCTTTCCCTGGGAATCAAACCCATGACCTTGATGTTGCAAGCACTGCTCTCTACTGTTAGACACACAGGAAAGTCTGAAAAAACATTTTTCATCCCACAATCAAAAGGAAAAAATACCAAATGTTATTTTAATTCCATTCATATTTTTTGCATTTTTACGTTGTATTCATTACATTAATTTGCTTGCAAAAAACATCTCTCATTTTATATATATGTTTATGTACTTTTAGGATTTTTCTCAATGCTAATTCACATTATGCTTATATAACCACCTAGTAATATATAGTGGTATACGTAGCTTATACCTAGTAACACACGAAAAGTCACTCACAACACCGTAGCAACTGCAAAGCAACACCATGGCAACCACAGAGGGACACATTAAAACCACTCAGATCACCTTACAGCACAGCAACACCCTAGCAATCACCTAGTTACACACTAAAAATCACTCAGAGCATCTTAGCAACACCCTTGCAACAATCCAGGAACACCCTGCTAAAAAACACATAGAACACCGTAGCAACTGCATAGCAACACCATGGAAACCACCTAGTAACACATTGAAATTACTCAGAACACCCTAGCAACTGCATAGCAACACCATGGAAACCACCTAGTAACACATTGAAATTACTCAGAACACCCTAGCAACTGCATAGCAACACCATGGAAACCACCTAGTAACACATTGAAATTACTCAGAACACCCTAGCAACTGCATAGCAACACCATGGAAACCACCCAGTAACACATTGAAATTACTCAGAACACTTTAGCAACTGCATAGCAACACCATGGAAACCACCCAGTAACACATTGAAATTACTCAGAACACCCTAGCAATCACCTAGTTACACACTAAAAATCACTCAGAGCATCTTAGCAACACCCTTGCAACAATCCAGGAACACCCTGCTAAAAAACACATAGAACACCGTAGCAACTGCATAGCAACACCATGGAAACCACCTAGTAACACATTGAAATTACTCAGAACACCTTAGCAACTGCATAGCAACACCATGGAAACCACCTAGTAACACATTGAAATTACTCAGAACACCCTAGCAACTGCATAGCAACACCATGGAAACCACCTAGTAACACATTGAAATTACTCAGAACACCCTAGCAACTGCATAGCAACACCATGGAAACCACCTAGTAACACATTGAAATTACTCAGAACACCCTAGCAACTGCATAGCAACACCATGGAAACCACCCAGTAACACATTGAAATTACTCAGAACACCCTAGCAACTGCATAGCAACACCATGGAAACCACCTAGTAACACATTGAAATTACTCAGAACACCCTAGCAACTGCATAGCAACACCATGGAAACCACCCAGTAACACATTGAAATTACTCAGAACACCCTAGCAACTGCATAGCAACACCATGGAAACCACCTAGTAACACATTGAAATTACTCAGAACACCTTAGCAACTGCACAACAACACCCTAGCAATCACCTTGTATCGCACTAAAACCACTCTAAACACCCTAGCAACCATCCGTCTAGATCAGTGTTTCCCAACCCTGTTCCTGGAGGAACACCAACACTACAGGTTTTCCAACTCTTCCTAATTAAACACACCTGATTCAACTCATCAGCTGTCAGTAGAGACTCCCAAGACAATATATGGGAAGTACATGGCACAGATAAGGGACGCACGCAGAATGTGTAGTGTTGTGTGCCTCCAGGAGCCGGGCTGGGAAACACTGCTCTAGATGTTTCTCTCTGTGGTGATTCACATTATGTTTTCGTTACTGTTTTGTTTAATTAATATTCAGATGAATTAAAGGCAGTACAGCAGATGTATACGTTATTTTAGTTTTTAAATAATATTCATTGGTTTTACAGTAACCAGAATCAGGTGTGATTAACTGCCATGAGAACAATGATGTGCGATTTTTCACATTTATTCATTACAATATTCTGATTTTGTGTTCTTATTCAGACAGATCTGTGCAGAATCTGTGTGATTATTGTTGTTTCTGGTGTTTTTGTGTTTGATCAGTGTGAGATTTATCAGAACACAATAATAAACAGTTATTCTGTGGCCGTCGTGCTCTAGATCACACAGAGTTCAGGTCTGGCCCTCGTACACGCACTCACGCGCACACGCACACGCACACGCGCACACACACGCACACACACACGCACACACTCACGCACTCACACGCACACGCACGCACACTCACACACACACACACTCACACGCACGCACACACACACACACACGGCTGCATCGGAGCAGCTGATTGGCTGAGAGCCTCTGTCCTTTGCACACAAAGACGTCTCAAGGACTAACACACAGGTTAAACCGGATCCTCAGACCACAAACCACCCGTCTGTGACGCTGCCTTCATGCTTAATATGCATCATGTTTTATGATATGTTGTTATGGTAGTAATACTATAAAGATGTCAAATATTGCTTGTTTTGTTCTGTGATTGTGTGTTGGTTTCAGTGTGAGAGCAGGAGTTCCCCACATACGGGCAGAAGCCTATAATTAAATCATAAAGGTGTCAGACTGGAATCAGTGAGCCGTGCGTGTGTGTGTGTGTGTGTGTGTGTGTGTGTGTGTGTGTGTGTGTGTGTGTGATTAAAATAAATCTCAACTAGTGCAGCATTAATCAGTTCTGTCTTAAATAAGAGAAAAGGTCTGTTACTGTTTTGCATTTATGCATCTGTATTTACTCCATCCTTTACAAAATACCATGGTAACTAACAAAGAAATTAAGGATCACACAGTTTGAAGATCGTTTATTATGAGCTTAGTGTGACTTTATGGTAGTAAAACTGACTCTATATTAACTGTGGAAGAGACCATGTTGTTTACCATGGTAAAGGACACACGCACACACACACACACACTCACACACACTCTTGAGTCCTACAGTGGTGGAGTCTATATTTGTCCTCCTGTACAGAAATGAAAGCGTATTCTAATGAAGGACAGGAAGCGCCGCGCTGGCTTCCTGTTGGCATTGTTTGATGTGGCGGCAGATGTGATGGAGAGCTTTCATCTTCCTCATCCGATGGGATTCTCTCACTCTTCTCCCATTTGATCTTTGATCAGAGTTCTGAGTCTGTCTGCATGACACGGATGCGTTTGTGGAGCAGTTTTGTGCATCTTAATGCCTTTCCCATAATGCCCTTGATCCGAAGCGTCTGATGAAACATTAATATTCATCGGCGTTCGTCACGCTCACATACCCCGGAATCAGTGGGAAACGCATCATGAAGGTTACATTAATCTGATCTGAGCCGTGTGAGCAGAATCACAGTCATATTTGCATAAATGAAAGTTAAAACACCAGAGGTCAAAGGTCAGGTGGAGATGCGGAGGTCAAAGGTCAGCTGGAGATGCTGAGTTGTATGTAAAGGAATAGTTGTGGTGTGTGTTGCAGGTGTTCATGTGTGTGTGTTTCTGCTCTGATCACAGTTTGATCTGAAATGACGACAGAACCGGAGAGTAAAGCAGAGCAGGTGGAGGCCAGTGCGGCTCCGCCCCCTTCAGCCCCGCCCCTCCACAGCCAGCTCCCCCCGGCCGCCGCCCACAGCACACCTGTCCGGAAACAACAGGTCTGTATGCGGATCGATCATATACATCACATTATTACTTTTGCTGAAACTTCAAAGATGAACAAACTATTCAATTGCGATTTTCTTTCAGATTTTGAGATCAACGCTCAGATTAAAACTGTCAAGCTGCATTTAAAGAGCAATAAATGACATTCATTGTTTGAATTTAATGATAAAATAAGAGAATTTGAAAACTCTCACTTTGTTTCATATTAGACGCATCAAAACACAAAGTGTATTGTGATTATAAGATGGCACGCACACACACACACACACACACACACACACACACACAGGTGTCAGTGTGTCATTGTGTGTGTGTTTGTCTCAGGCCGGGGAGCGTGAGGTGGGCGGAGTCCCGCAGGGGAAAGCCAATCAGCAGCCGGCCGAGGACGACGCCACCTCCCACTGGTCCTCCTCCAGTAAACTGACCCGATCTCCTGTGAAAGTGACCAAGAAACCCAAGAACATGCAGTGCAAGATCACGCTGCTGGACGGCTCCGACTACACCTGCGTGGTGGAGGTGAGACTCGATCCTGCGCCTCTCTGTCGCCGCACGCGACTCTTCCTGAGATGAAGCCGATTAAAGCGACTGCACAGACGAGCTGCGTGTTCCTCATGCTCTCGGTTCTGCTTCAGTGACCGGCCATTAGAGGAAACAAACACACGTTTAAGTGTTTGTGTGATTGCTCTCGATGTGTTTACGCGCGTTTGAGTCAGAAATACTTCAGCAGCTTCACACTTTAATTCAGATCTACATGCTCAAGGTTTGTTCAGGAATCGTTCGCTGATTTATAGAGCATT
>JAWRVZ010000252.1:637500-705000 GCA_037043235.1 Rhodeus uyekii | reverse complement strand
ATATTCACATAGAAAACAGCTGTTTTACACTGATATAATATTACACTGTTTTACTGTATTTATCATCTAATAAATTCAGCTTTAATCACAGGAATAAATGACACTTTACCATATATTCACATAGAAAACAGCTGTTTTACACTGATATAATATTACACTGTTTTACTGTATTTATCATCTAATAAATTCAGCTTTAATCACAGGAATAAATGACTTTTTACTATATATTCACATAGAAAACAGCTGTTTTACACTGATATAATATTACACTGTTTTACTGTATTTATCATCTAATAAATTCAGCTTTAATCACAGGAATAAAAGACACTTTACTATATATTCACATAGAAAACAGCTGTTTTACACTGATATAATATTACACTGTTTTACTGTATTTATCATCTAATAAATTCAGCTTTAATCACAGGAATAAATGACACTTTACTATATATTCACATAGAAAACAGCTGTTTTACACTGATATAATATTACACTGTTTTACTGTATTTATCATCTAATAAATTCAGCTTTAATCACAGGAATAAATGACACTTTACTATATATTCACATAGAAAACAGCTGTTTTACACTGATATAATATTACACTCTTTTACTGTATTTATCATCTAATAAATTCAGCTTTAATCACAGGAATAAATTACACTTTACCATATATTCACATAGAAAACAGCTGTTTTACACTGATATAATATTACACTGTTTTACTGTATTTATCATCTAATAAATTCAGCTTTAATCACAGGAATAAATGACTTTTTACTATATATTCACATAGAAAACAGCTGTTTTACACTGATATAATATTACACTGTTTTACTGTATTTATCATCTAATAAATTCAGCTTTAATCACAGGAATAAATGACTTTTTACTATATATTCACATAGAAAACAGCTGTTTTACACTGATATAATATTACACTGTTTTACTGTATTTATCATCTAATAAATTCAGCTTTAATCACAGGAATAAAAGACACTTTACTATATATTCACATAGAAAACAGCTGTTTTACACTGATATAATATTACACTGTTTTACTGTATTTATCATCTAATAAATTCAGCTTTAATCACAGGAATAAATGACACTTTACTATATATTCACATAGAAAACAGCTGTTTTACACTGATATAATATTACACTGTTTTACTGTATTTATCATCTAATAAATTCAGCTTTAATCACAGGAATAAATGACTTTTTACTATATATTCACATAGAAAACAGCTGTTTTACACTGATATAATATTACACTGTTTTACTGTATTTATCATCTAATAAATTCAGCTTTAATCACAGGAATAAAAGACACTTTACTATATATTCACATAGAAAACAGCTGTTTTACACTGATATAATATTACACTGTTTTACTGTATTTATCATCTAATAAATTCAGCTTTAATCACAGGAATAAAAGACACTTTACTATATATTCACATAGAAAACAGCTGTTTTACACTGATATAATATTACACTGTTTTACTGTATTTATCATCTAATAAATTCAGCTTTAATCACAGGAATAAATGACACTTTACTATATATTCACATAGAAAACAGCTGTTTTACACTGATATAATATTACACTGTTTTACTGTATTTATCATCTAATAAATTCAGCTTTAATCACAGGAATAAATGACTTTTTACTATATATTCACATAGAAAACAGCTGTTTTACACTGATATAATATTACACTGTTTTACTGTATTTATCATCTAATAAATTCAGCTTTAATCACAGGAATAAAAGACACTTTACTATATATTCACATAGAAAACAGCTGTTTTACACTGATATAATATTACACTGTTTTACTGTATTTATCATCTAATAAATTCAGCTTTAATCACAGGAATAAAAGACACTTTACCATATATTCACATAGAAAACAGCTGTTTTACACTGATATAATATTACACTGTTTTACTGTATTTATCATCTAATAAATTCAGCTTTAATCACAGGAATAAATGACTTTTTACTATATATTCACATAGAAAACAGCTGTTTTACACTGATATAATATTACACTGTTTTACTGTATTTATCATCTAATAAATTCAGCTTTAATCACAGGAATAAATGACTTTTTACTATATATTCACATAGAAAACAGCTGTTTTACACTGATATAATATTACACTGTTTTACTGTATTTATCATCTAATAAATTCAGCTTTAATCACAGGAATAAATGACTTTTTACTATATATTCACATAGAAAACAGCTGTTTTACACTGATATAATATTACACTGTTTTACTGTATTTATCATCTAATAAATTCAGCTTTAATCACAGGAATAAAAGACACTTTACTATATATTCACATAGAAAACAGCTGTTTTACACTGATATAATATTACACTGTTTTACTGTATTTATCATCTAATAAATTCAGCTTTAATCACAGGAATAAAAGACACTTTACCATATATTCACATAGAAAACAGCTGTTTTACACTGATATAATATTACACTGTTTTACTGTATTTATCATCTAATAAATTCAGCTTTAATCACAGGAATAAAAGACTTTTTACTATATATTCACATAGAAAACAGCTGTTTTACACTGATATAATATTACACTGTTTTACTGTATTTATCATCTAATAAATTCAGCTTTAATCACAGGAATAAAAGACACTTTACTATATATTCACATAGAAAACAGCTGTTTTACACTGATATAATATTATACTGTTTTACTGTATTTATCATCTAATAAATTCAGCTTTAATCACAGGAATAAATGACACTTTACTATATATTCACATAGAAAACAGCTGTTTTACACTGATATAATATTACACTGTTTTACTGTATTTATCATCTAATAAATTCAGCTTTAATCACAGGAATAAATGACTTTTTACTATATATTCACATAGAAAACAGCTGTTTTACACTGATATAATATTACACTGTTTTACTGTATTTATCATCTAATAAATTCAGCTTTAATCACAGGAATAAATGACTTTTTACTATATATTCACATAGAAAACAGCTGTTTTACACTGATATAATATTACACTGTTTTACTGTATTTATCATCTAATAAATTCAGCTTTAATCACAGGAATAAAAGACACTTTACTATATATTCACATAGAAAACAGCTGTTTTACACTGATATAATATTACACTGTTTTACTGTATTTATCATCTAATAAATTCAGCTTTAATCACAGGAATAAAAGACACTTTACCATATATTCACATAGAAAACAGCTGTTTTACACTGATATAATATTACACTGTTTTACTGTATTTATCATCTAATAAATTCAGCTTTAATCACAGGAATAAAAGACTTTTTACTATATATTCACATAGAAAACAGCTGTTTTACACTGATATAATATTACACTGTTTTACTGTATTTATCATCTAATAAATTCAGCTTTAATCACAGGAATAAAAGACACTTTACTATATATTCACATAGAAAACAGCTGTTTTACACTAATATAATATTACACTGTTTTACTGTATTTATCATCTAATAAATTCAGCTTTAATCACAGGAATAAATGACACTTTACTATATATTCACATAGAAAACAGCTGTTTTACACTGATATAATATTACACTGTTTTACTGTATTTATCATCTAATAAATTCAGCTTTAATCACAGGAATAAATGACACTTTACTATATATTCACATAGAAAACAGCTGTTTTACACTGATATAATATTACACTGTTTTACTGTATTTATCATCTAATAAATTCAGCTTTGATGAGCAGACGAGGCTCAAAAACGATGGTTCTGTACGGATTTCTTCATTCTATTCTCATGGTTCTGCATCATTGCACATGATTCTCCTCACATGGCGAACGAGTGTCTTCTCTTCTGCCGTCTCTTGTTTTATTCGTCTCTTTGTTCGTTCCACTAATGGAGGAGAAGGAATGAGCCGATGTCAATAAACTCTGATTATAAAAGCTTCAGCTGGCAGTAAATGCCGCTCGCGTCGCTCTGCTTTATGATGCTCTGCTTGTCTCTGGTTTCAGACGGATTTCACCGACACGGCTGTGGACGGAGAGCTGACCGCCACCGAGGTTTGAAACATCTTCACCAGTCAAAACTCTTCAAATAGGGCTATAAATCTTGTTAAAGTTAAATTGAAGATTCTGGTGATTTTCTTTAAATGAATGAAGGATGTTTTTAAAGTGACGGTATATTTTGTCTCAGTCCGTCCTGAAATCAGACATTTCAAGACATATTTTCTTATTTTAAGTCAAAATGACTTCTTATTTTTAGTTATTTAGAGTCTTAATAATTTAATATTATATTCCAATGCTCTTTACATTATTTGAAACCATCCACAAATTAAAAAACATTAAAAACATGCTTTATTTGGCTATTTCTGCATTAGTTTCATCATTTGTGCTGCTTGAATCTAGTTATTTAGTTTGCTTTTTTCTTGATTAAGAACTTTTTAAATACATTTTTCGTCTTGTTTTATTTATGATGTTCTTATCAAGTAAAATATTGGCAGATAATTTAAGTTTGTTACCAGTGTTGCTTCTGATTGACGTCATTTCTGTTTTTAAGGCATTATGAAAGAGCAGAATGTTCTGAAACTGTTGAATAACGTCAGACTGAAGCTTGTGCACGGCAGGAAGACAAGCGTGCAATAAAAGAGCGCAGAAATTAGATCGCTCATTAAGATACGGCAGGGTTGTTGATGTTCTTATTAATGTTTAATCTGATAATGGCCAATAATCATCGAGATGAAGCATTAAGCCTGTGCTGTTAATGAGTTTGACTCTGTCTCGGATGCGTTTGCACTCGTTTGTTCTCATGATGTCATCATCATGTGTTTTGTGCAGTCGGATCAGGAGGACGAATCGGAGGCAAAGACGCTGGTAAGATTCCACTATATAAATATTAACGCAAAAACTACTATTCTGTTTTAAAAAAGGGTTTTACATGATTCAGCTATTTCATTTTGCTGTGGTTATTTGTGAATGTTTTCATCGTTTCAAAGTCAGTCCTGCTGCAGATTTTTTTTAAGTGCAATTCTGTCTTCTGATTGGTCAAGGCAGTGTGACATCATCACTGCAAAAAGTGCCGTTCTTCCTGGACGGATATCTAAATGTTCTTTGATTCCCGAGTCACGATTAGAACTTTAGTTAAAAGGTTCTGATACTGTTTGCACAACTTAATTGTAACATTATTTGTAACATTCCAAGAACGTCAACGTTCAGCAGCAACATCATGAGGATGTTCTGAAAGCGTTCCTCACGTTCTGCAGATGTTGATTGAGGAACGTTGCGTGTTCATGGAAGGTTCCCTGAGGCTGTAATGTGTTTCTCTTCAGCCCAGTTTCATACGGAGAGTTAAAGGCCAGAGTGTGTTTGTGAGACACAGTGAACTGATGTTAGAGGTAAAGCATCTGAAGCTCCTGCTTTATCTGTCAGATCCACTTACTGACACTAATGTGTGTGAGTGTGTTTTACTCGCTGGAAATCTGTGAGTGTGTGTGTGAGAGTGTATGTGTGTGTGTGTGTGTGTGTGTGTTTGCATTTGCATGTGGCGTTTCTTTTTTTTCTAATTTATTAATAAATCTTTCAAAGCGTTAACAGAGTTTTCCAAACATTTAAAGTTGTGCTTTTTTCAGTTTTTTCTCCAAATAATTAAACGTACATAAAATAAATAAAGCATCAATGACATATTAATATTATTATTATTATTATTATTATTATTATTATTGACAACTATGGTAATTAAATTACAGTATGATTACATTTATAAATAACAAAAACATTTGAAAATTAGGAACTAAATAAATAAAACAAATATGATAATAATAATAATTTAAAGAAAAAATAAATATATATATATATACCAAGTCATGGTTCGTACATTAATTATAAACCAAACAATAATGATAATGTATTTAAACAGTCAGTTTTCCTCTAGATTAGTTTCATTGATCAATTAAGTGGGTTAATCAAGAGAGTTTTCATCTTCTCAAATCATCTAATCATGGGTTGCCAAGTCTTATAAAAGTTTTGAACAAATCATTTAATCAAATATTTAATTTTTTAATTTTTAAATATGATATTAGGTCACAGATCCACATTCAAGCTTTAGGCGGGTTTATTGATTTCCACTTCAATAATGTTCTTATTGAAGGTGGAAAAAATATTAACATTTTTGGGCTTATTTATAAAAGCTGCTCCATGTTCTGACGTGTGTCTGTTTGAATTGTGTTATTTTTGGTAGTTGGGTTTTCCCAAAGTTTAGGGCCTAGGATAAAAAATAGAGTTGCTTTGTTTTGCGCGTGTGAAGGTTTGTGATGTTCGTCCGCTAATCCAGAGATGGTGAAGGCTGAGATCCGAAAGAGAGCTGAATCTCTGTGTTCCTCGGGAGACGGAGCTGAATCTCTGTGTTCCTCGGGAGACGGAGCTGAATCTCTGTGTTCCTCGGGAGACGGAGCTGAATCTCTGTGTTCCTCGGGAGACGGAGCTGAATCTCTGTGTTCCTCGGGAGACGGAGCTGAATCTCTGTGTTCCTGAGGAGACGGAGCTGAATCTCTGTGTTCCTCGGGAGACGGAGCTGAATCTCTGTGTTCCTCGGGAGACGGAGCTGAATCTCTGTGTTCCTCGGGAGACGGAGCTGAATCTCTGTGTTCCTCGGGAGACGGAGCTGAATCTCTGTGTTCCTCGGGAGACGGAGCTGAATCTCTGTGTTCCTCAGGAGACGGAGCTGAATCTCTGTGTTCCTCAGGAGACGGAGCTGAATCTCTGTGTTCCTCAGGAGACGGAGCTGAATCTCTGTGTTCCTGAGGAGACGGAGCTGAATCTCTGTGTTCCTCGGGAGACGGAGCTGAATCTCTGTGTTCCTGAGGAGACGGAGCTGAATCTCTGTGTTCCTCGGGAGACGGAGCTGAATCTCTGTGTTCCTCGGGAGACGGAGCTGAATCTCTGTGTTCCTCGGGAGACGGAGCTGAATCTCTGTGTTCCTGAGGAGACGGAGCTGAATCTCTGTGTTCCTCGGGAGACGGAGCTGAATCTCTGTGTTCCTCGGGAGACGGAGCTGAATCTCTGTGTTCCTCGGGAGACGGAGCTGAATCTCTGTGTTCCTCGGGAGACGGAGCTGAATCTCTGTGTTCCTCGGGAGACGGAGCTGAATCTCTGTGTTCCTCAGGAGACGGAGCTGAATCTCTGTGTTCCTCAGGAGACGGAGCTGAATCTCTGTGTTCCTCAGGAGACGGAGCTGAATCTCTGTGTTCCTCAGGAGACGGAGCTGAATCTCTGTGTTCCTCAGGAGACGGAGCTGAATCTCTGTGTTCCTCAGGAGACGGAGCTGAATCTCTGTGTTCCTCAGGAGACGGAGCTGAATCTCTGTGTTCCTCAGGAGACGGAGCTGAATCTCTGTGTTCCTCAGGAGACGGAGCTGAATCTCTGTGTTCCTGAGGAGACGGAGCTGAATCTCTGTGTTCCTCAGGAGACGGAGCTGAATCTCTGTGTTCCTCAGGAGACGGAGCTGAATCTCTGTGTTCCTGAGGAGACGGAGCTGAATCTCTGTGTTCCTCGGGAGACGGAGCTGAATCTCTGTGTTCCTGAGGAGACGGAGCTGAATCTCTGTGTTCCTCAGGAGACGGAGCTGAATCGCTGTGTTCCTCAGGAGACGGAGCTGAATCTCTGTGTTCCTCAGGAGACGGAGCTGAATCTCTGTGTTCCTCGGGAGACGGAGTTGAATCTCTATGTTTGAATCTCTGTGTTCCTCGGGAGACGGAGCTGAATCTCTGTGTTTCCTCGGGAGACGGAGCTGAATCTCTGTGTTCCTCGGGAGACGGAGTTGAATCTCTATGTTTGAATCTCTGTGTTTCCTCGGGAAACGGAGCTGAATCTCTGTGTTTGAATCTCCGTGTTTCCTCAGGAAACAGAGTTTAATCTCTGTGTTTGAATCTCCGTGTTTCCTCAGGAGACGGAGCACACGCCGGACGAGCTGCTGAAGCATCAGACTAACATTAGCGAGCTGAAGCGGACGTTCCTGGAGGGCGGCGCGGATCGAACCGGCCTGACCGAGTGGGAGAAGCGTCTGTCCTCGTCTCCGCTCCGGTCGCCCCGTCCGGATGAAGCGCCCATGATTGAGCCGCTGGTGCCGGACGAGGTGAGATGGAAATCGCTGTAAATCACGGCTGTTTGTTAAAGACGACGATCACTGAAATGTCTCTTAATGGAGCAGTTGGAGACGATTCACCGTCAACAGAGAGTGTCTCATCCATTCATCCATCCATCCATCTTGCTCACTTTGGGTAAAAGCGTCTGCCAAATGCAATCTGTCTGTCTATCTGTCCATCCATCCATTTATTCATCTGTCTGTCTACCCATCCATATGCTCAAACTCATCGAATGGGATTCTTATAGGAATAGAAAGAATGTTTATGGTGTCGTCTGGACAGATCTGGTCTTACAGCTTATTGATTTATTTTGCATAATTTATCAATCCCTTTGATTTATTTTCCTTGAGGTCAAACAGGAAGCAGCGGTCGAGGACACACAGGAAGTGGCGGCAGCAGCGCTGGAGACGCAGGACGGTATGGACGACAGGCAGGTTGACGAGGTGAGTGATTCCATTCGTCTCATTACCTCCGATCTCTTCATCTGTTCATGATCATAATGAATCGCGATGTGTGTCGTTGTGTGAAGTGTGTCTGTCCAGCGTGTCTCAGGCGTGACTAACGCTGCTGTTACTCAAGCGTGCTAACGTGATCTTTGTGTGTTACATGTAGGAGTCTGACGGGTGGGTCATTATAAACAAGGTTCCTCCGTTTGAACCAGATAAAGTTCTTCCAGTCGAAGCAGGAACGCTTTCTCAAATGATACCAGAAAAGGTACAAGAAAAAGTCTCTCCCGTTGAGCTTCGTCCAAAGAAAATTGCTCCAAAAGTCCCAGAAAAGGTTTCAACGATAGTACAAGAACAAGTTCCTCATATTTTACTAGAAAAACAAGAGGTTCGTCCAAAGAAAATTGCTCCAAAAGTCCCAGAAAAGGTTTCAACGATAGTACAAGAACAAGTTCCTCATATTCTACTAGAAAAACAAGAGGTTCCTCTAAAGAAAATTGCTCCAAAAGTACCAGAAAAGGTAGAAAAGTTTCTTCCAGCGGAAGCAGAGAAGCTTCCCGAAGACGTTCCTCCTAAAGCACCACCCAAAATCCCCCCAAAGGTGCCAGAGAAGAAACACATTGCAAGCTACAGATTTGTAGCCGCAACGAGCGCCGTATCGACCGGCGAACCTCCGGAAGACAAACCGACCACGGCTCAAGACGTTTCTGAGCAGTTTAGTAGACCTTACGATTTGACCTCCAAACTCTCTGAGGGCGTCTCCATCAAGGTGATTCCCGTGACGGTGGAGTATCAGAACATCAGCGCTCCGCTCATCACCGTGAGGAAGGTCGGGACGCCGTCGCCATCCAGCGAAGAGCCTGGAGAAGCTCCGGTGGCTGAGCTGCTTCTGCGAAGCTCTCCGCTCAGATCTCCGGCGGATCTCGGGACGCTGCCGTATCTCACCAAAACCTCCCCGACCGCCAGAGTGGTAGGATATATCGTCCTCCGCCTGGCTTTGAAAACACAGACAAACTCAGAAGCCAGAGCTTCTCAAACACTCTTGATTTGTGTTGTTGTTTTGGGCTGCCGTCTGACACAAATCCCTCCGACTGGAATTTGCTGTCTCATTCTTTATTTCTTCTTTCTTAGAGCAGGAACCTTGTTTTCATTCATCCACTTTTATTTCTCCCTTTAATTTCAGGAATGCCACTGCTTTGCTTTTAGTCACGACTGAACGAATGGCAGCATCTTTATTTTACGCTCTGGCTGCCGCTGGATACATGGGCTTTATTCATAAGAGAGTCTGTCCGTCACAGCTAACAGAGAACGTTCACGCAAAGTTATGAACAAATGTTCTTATAGTAACGTTCTTTCAAATTGATGTGGTTTTTAATAATGTTCTCAAAGCATTAGCATAAAAAACGTTTTTGCTGAAACATTTTAGTTTGACATTTAAAAATGTTACTTGTTGTTTTAGAACGCTCGGAGAACATTCAAAAGTAACACCCAGAGAACGTTCTAAAGTATTGCCTGGAGAAAATTCTAAACTAACACCGTGAGAAGGTTCTAAAGTAACGCTTGGAGAACATTCTCAACTAACACTCAGAGAAGGTTCTAAAGTAATGCTTGTAGAACATTCTAAACTAACACTCAGAGAAGGTTCTAAAGTAATGCTTGTAGAACATTCTAAACTAACACTCAGAGAAGGTTCTAAAGTAATGCTTGTAGAACATTCTAAACTAACACTCAGAGAAGGTTCTAAAGTAATGCTTGTAGAACATTATAAACTAACACTCAGAGAAGGTTCTAAAGTAATGCTTGGAGAACATTCTAAACTAAAACTCGAAGAACGTTCTAAAGTAACGCTTGTAGAACATTATAAACTAACACTTGGGGAAGGTTCTAAAGTAACGCTTGGAGAAAGTTCAACAGTAACGCCTGGAGAACGTTCTAAAGTAATTATTGGAGAACATTCTAAACTAACACTCAGAGAAGGTTCTAAAGTAACGCTTGGGGAAGGTTCTAAACTAATACTCATAGAAAGTTCAAAGTAACACGCATAGAACGTTCTGAGTAACGCTCGGAGAACATTCAAAAGTAACACCTGGAGAACGTTCAAATATAATGCTTGGAGAACATTCTCAACGAACACTCAGAGAAGGTTCTAAAGTAACGCTTGGAGAAAGTTCAAAACTAACGGCTGGAGAACGTTCTAAAGTAACGCTTGGAGAACATTCTCAACTAACACTTGGGGAAGGTTCTAAAGTAGCGCTTGGAGAATATTCTCAACTAACACTCAGAGAAGTTTGTAAAGTAACGCTTGGGGAAGGTTCTAAACTAACACTCATAGAAAGTTCAAAGTAACGCGCAGAGAACGTTCTGAGTAACGCTCGGAGAACATTCAAAAATAACACCTGGAGAACGTTCAAATATAATGCTTGGAGAACATTCTCAACGAACACTCGGAGAAGGTTCTAAAGTAACGCTTGGAGAAGGTTCAAAAGTAGCACTTGGAGAAAGTTCAAAACTAACGGCTGGAGAATGTTCTAAAGTAACGCTTGGAGAACATCCTCAACTAACACTTGGGGAAGGTTCTAAAGTAACGCTTGGAGAACATTCTAAAGTAACACTCGAAGAATGTTCTAAACTAACACTCGGGAAAGGTTCTAAAGTAAGGCTTGGAGAACATTCTCAACTAACACTCAGAGAAGGTTCTAAAGTAACGCTTGGGGAAGGTTCTAAACTAACACTCATAGAAAGTTCAAAGTAACACGCAGAGAACGTTCTGAGTAACGCTCGGAGAACATTCAAAAGTAACACCTGGAGAATGTTCAAATATAATGCTTGGAGAACATTCTCAACGAACACTCTGAGAAGGTTCTAAAGTAACGCTTGGAGAAGGTTCAAAAGTAACACTCGAAGAACGGTTCTAAAGTAAACCTTCTAACAAGGTTCTAAAGTAATGCACGGAGAAAGTTCAAAAGTAATAGCTGGAGAAGGTTCTAAACTAACGCTCAGAGAACGTTCTTAACTAATGCTCAGAAAACATTCTAAAGTAAAGCCCGGAGAACATTCTAAAGTTCTAAAAAGGATTTTCTTACTTAGTCTTATATTCAGTTTTTGTCTTTTTCAGTTACTTTTACTTGAGAAGCAAAAGTGCTTAAAATCAGAAAAAATTATCTGACAGTTGGGTCAGAAAAATCTACTTATTCCACATAGAAAACAAGATTATTTTTTACGTTCTACAGTAATGCGCGGAGATTATTGAAGATTATATTTGACCCCATTGGCAGATATTTGTTCTCAAAAAGTACAAAAACAAAATAAGATTAAAATACTACGTTTGCGGATGTTTGCTGAATACTTTTATCATATTTAATATTACCATATGTCCAATTCAACATATTCTGTGTCTTAACGTCTAGAATCTCAGCTCAGATCTTCAGACCAAGACTAGTTATTCCTGCAGAACGTCTGCAAATGAACACAGAACTCTGTAGATGTGATTGTCAGTCTGCATGAGTGTGTTGGCAGCGCCACCTGCTGGTGAACTGTTATAAATCACATGACTGCTCATCATAACATCTGCTTGAAGGCATGCTTGGCTCACAAACCTGCAGCTGTATTTATTTAAGCATGCATTTTTATTCCTAATGAATTTGATTTCATGCAATTCTTTGCACAATGCATATACAGTGCAGCTTGTTCTCTTATGAATAAGCCCGAATCGACAGACCCTTCACGCTCCTGAAGTGTGTGTGTGTGATCTGTGCATGTGTGTGTGTGTGTGCTTTAACGCTGTGTGTCTCTCTGTGTTCAGCCTAAGCCCAGTTTTGACGAGATGTCTCCTGAGCTCACGGCGCTCTTACAGTCCACACGCAGCTGGGCTCCGTCTTCATCTCCGCTCGCTTTACACAAGGTCTGGACTTCAGACTTCACATTAACACACACTGACACCTGCTGCTCTGCACCTGCGCTGCTGTGTTTGAGTGCTCTGGTCCACACATTAAACCGCAGATTAATCACGTCATCTCATCTCCCTCCTCTCTCAGACTGACAGTTGGTCTTTTGCAAAGAGCCGATTCCTGCATGTGAAGACGCAGGAGGAAGGGTTCAGTCTGGCTTAGATCAGTAGTTAAAACTACTAAAAGCATTTTCAGTCGTTTAAATAAATCTCGCTTAACAAAAAAATCAAGATTAGAAAAAAATGGAGAATTAAGTTAGAAATTAAGGAAAAATTATTGAAAGTAAAGCTGAATTTTATTTAAGTTTTAATTTTATTTATTTCCATTTGATAATGTTAGTGCTTCAGCTTAAAGTTATTTCAGTTTATTGCCAAGGAAACATAGTTTAGGAAACTGAAAGAAAAAAAAAGTTATTTAAAATTAAATAACAATAAGCTAAAATTATAAAATGACAAAAGCAAAAATAAATGAATAATGATGATTAAGTATTATAATTAAGGTATTAATTATTTATTAGTTATTATTTTGATTATTTTAAATTATAAATAAAAGATAATTATTGTGCTTTAAATAGTATTTATTAATATTAATGATCTTATTTAACAAACTGTTAAAATAAAATATTATATTAAATGATAAATAATATGGTAATATGAATTAATTGTATTAACGATAATAAAAATAATATAATTATAATTATTTATAATATAATTATAAATTAGTAAATATTATATATTATAGTATTTATTTATTCATGTTAATTGACTTCATAATTTAATAATATGAGCAATTATTATTTATTCATTTTTCAGTTTTAAGTTTAGTTTAATTCTTAGTCATTTTATAGCCAATCACGTGGTAAAGCTTGGATTTGAGCTGAAGAATCACAGTCATTGAAGCGCGAGTTCAGGCAGACGTTCTGGAAGATTATTTATTATTATTTATTTATTTTTCTAGATGTTCAAGCAGGCAGATCATTAATCTCAGATCTTTGCTTCATTTTTGCCCTGTTCATCATGTGTGTCATTGTGTCTCGCAGCCGTCAGAGAGTCAGGAGAAGCTCCCGGGAAAAGGCCCGTCGGAAGAGGATCACGAGCCGCTGGACCAGCCTCAGGTACCTGAACCTCCAGACGTCCCCTTGGAGCCCGATGTGTATTATCAGTCGTGTGAGGAGCCGCTGAGCTCCGCGCGAGACCTGGAGGAGTCTGATGAGTCTGATGACACCAGCGACTCCAGCAGTGTAAACTCCGCTAACTTCCTCGCGCACGCGGGCCCCGCTGGGGCCGTTTCCCCCGGCGACAGTGAGTCCGGAGGCGAGAGCTTCTCTCTGTCCACCGATGATGATGAAGAAGACCGGTCGCCCAACATGAGCCCGTCCGAGCAGAGAGGTGTGGCCGAGGGCCACAGTGGGGAGGTAGAACTGACGGCCAGTTTAGAGGTGACCTCATGACCCCCGCGACCCCGACAGATTCACCCCAATCCTGAAACCCCCGAACATCCGCCCTCTTGCAGCCGAAGTCACCGTGTGTGACGAATCTCAGCCCAGCAGAGCTTTTATGTGAGAGTATTCACACCCCATATCTACAGTAGAGCGTGGTGCTTGCAACATCAAGGTCATGGGTTCGATTCCCAGGGCAAGCAAGAACTGATTAGAATGATAAAAGCATGAGCTGTAAAATGTTTCATCTGAAGTGTCTCTTTAGTGACACGCTCGACTGAAGCTGCACTTTCCTCTAGACCAGCAGTCCGTTCTCTCCCAGAACTCCTCGCTCCTCCTCCTGTTCCTCCCAGTGTTTGTGTCCATTAAATAATGGAGTTACCCAGAAAACAAAACATGTTCCGAGAACCTCAAACATCATGACAGAATGTTACTTTAAATGAACATCCTGAAGCAAGTGTAACATTTCATAAACCTTAATTCCTTCTTAAATCTTTTAGACAAATGATGTGTGTCAGAACGTTTTGTTTTAATAATGTTGCTTTTGTTCATAACTGAAGGTTAGGGAATAGGAATCTGGAATATATGTGTGTGTGTGTGTACATGTTGTGTGACGAGTCTCTTTTCTCTCGTGTCGTTCTGCAGTCGGGCATCTTGAGTTTGTCCAGAACTCTGTCCGGAGACACGGACACACACGACACACCTGTGATCCACACGGAAATGAAAACCATCACATACGAGTCCCTGCAGGTGTGTGTGTGTGTGTGTGTGTGTGTGAACTCAAACGAGTCACAGGAATTTACTATATATTCACATAGAAAACAGCTGTTTTACACTAATATAACATCACAATGCTGTGTTGTGAGACGCTGTTGACGCTGTTGTTGACGCCTGACAGGACGAGACGGACGGAGACACTGATCCTGGTTTTCTCATGAGCGCTCAAACCATCACATCAGAAACAACCAGCACCACCACAACCACACACATCACCAAGGTAAGAGAGTTCTGCTGTGTGTGTGTGTGTGTGTGTGTGTGTGTGTGTGTGTGTGTGTGTGTGTGTGTGTGTGTGTGTGTGTGTGTGTGTGTGATTCAGGTAATGAGAGCACAATGTACCCAAAAAGATGCGAATATCTGAAATCCTTGTCCTTGTGGAGACATTTTTTGTTCCGCTTGAGGAAAACAACAGCTAATTGTTTTTTTTGTTTTGAGCTCAATTATCTCTATAGAAAGTCCCCACAAAGCATGAAAACAAAATGTGTGTGTGTGTGGCAGACGGTGAAGGGCGGCATCTCAGAAACACGGATCGAGAAGAGAATCGTCATCTCAGGAGATGCAGACATCGATCACGACGAGGTGAGACTGTAATGCGATTGGTTCAGGGTCAGTCATGATCAGATGTAACGCTCCTGTAGGAAGGATGGTGTAATGTGATGTCACAGGCCTGTGATGAGCGGCTCGTTATGAATGCTAATGATGCAGTAGAGCGGCGGTTGTGCGTGCGCTGGTTCTGATGTGGGTGTCACTGTGGGTCAGGCTCTGGCTCAGGCCATTAAAGAGGCTAAAGAACAACATCCCGACATGTCAGTGACCAAAGTGGTGGTGCATAAAGAGACGGAGATCACGCCGGAGGAGGGCGAGGAGTGACGCAGGTAAGACCAGAGCCAATCAGAGCTTGATTTGGCTTGGCTGCCTGCGAGCTGATTGGCTGCTGCGGTTTGAAGCGCTGCTATTGGCTGCTGTACTAACACCGGTGGAGCTTTGGCTGTTTGTCCCTCATCCTTCATCAGGACTTTGGCTGATTGTCTATTGCGTACTAACTCTCCGTACATGAACACAGCGCCGTCTGCTGGTAGAACATGGTACTGCGTTTGTGACTCCAGACGTGAATGATTCCTCAAATCATGTGTGTTGTTGAGAAGAAGGTGTTACTAAATGAGCAGGTGCACAGTTTCCCCTCCTGGACCAGAAAACCAGCAAAAAATCCCACATTGATAGAGGAACCTGAGGCACATCTACAGAGCAGAAGATCACAGAGCATCTAGTACAGGAGACACCCTAGCAACCAGCCACGACACCCTAGCAACCAGCCAGAACACTGTCATTGTGGGAAACGCCACTCACATTTTCTTGAAGAATATGATATTTTGTATGTCATATACAAGTAAGATAGTTGTATATAATATAATGTCAGATATTTAAATTTGCATGTCATTGCAGCCGGTGTTATGCTGATGTTAAGTTCATTTTAACACGATATTTACATGCATGACGCGTTTGACATCATGGCTTCAGGCAGGCACTAACAGACCCGCGTCCCGCTTCGCTCCTCTGACGGCTCTTTCCTTCATTCCTGCTCTTTACTGAAGGTTTTGTTTTATATTTTCAGGATTAACATCATCTTCTGTGGAGAGCGAGAGACACTTCAGAGAAATCAACATAAACCAACTGCAGCAAACTCATCTGAACACGTCTGGAGTAACACACACACACACACACACACACTCGCTTACAGGCGCCGTCTGCCGCTCTGGATCTGTTACTGCATGACAAGGGAACAATTCTGCTTTTTTGTGAGAAGACAAAAGTATATAGACACTTAGGAAATATTATAAGAGCGCAGTGTGTAGTCAAACCACGGGACTGAAGAATATGTGAAATATAACGGATATTTACATTTATTTATTTATTATACTGCTCTTTCACTTTAAAAAAGGACAAACTTTGCACAATATTTAACCTCGCAAAGATGTGCCATCCAAACCTCATCACCGTCTCATCAGCTCATGTTGAATATGACACACAATGACAATATGAGAATATGAATATGCCACATTTTTTCACGACGCCATGTATCTTAGAGATGTGTTATGTTGTTTCACTTGAATCATACGCCTGTTTTTGTTTCTCCTTGAAGACTGTCACTTGTGAACGTTGAGTCTAGAGGATCTGAACTGTCTGAGAGCTCGACTGCTTCCCTGAAATATCAATCCCAGAGTTCTCCATGCCACATGTGAGCCTTAAACTGTACAGACCCGAACCTTGACACTAGCCCAAGTGTGTGTTTCCCTGTCCCTGTTTGTTTCCCGGTGTCATGTGCAGCGTCGCCGCCCTGCTGACTGTTTCCCACTCAAGCTCCAATAAAAGCTCAATTCCATTTCTGAGAACATTGCTGTTTCCATTCATCCGTTTGCAATGAGAGTATGCATGCATTCATGTGCCGTTTTCTGTAATAAACAAATACATAGAACCATTTTCTACAAAGTCACTCTCAAGGATTGGATATTTAAACATATGCACATTTAAAATCAATTCAAAGTGCTTGACTTTTTGAAAAGTCCTGGAAAACAGCTATATTTATGAAGAAAAGCGCTTGAATTACTGAAAGACAATATATATGAAATTAGTGTTGATTACTTTCCATGAATTGGATTATTTTCATGCAAAACTAACGCTCTGATATAAATTTAAATATATTTTGCATGACTCTGAGTGTGATATTGCTAAGTGTATGAGACAGTTTTAATTCTTCAGCTCAATAATTTATTCATGAGGAAAAATTTGAATAAGCGGTTATAAGTATCCGTTCAATGGTTAAAGTTGCATGTGCTGCACTTTAGTTGTTCCATTTTGTTTTATTAGCATATTAAAATCCTCTTTTATAATTTAAAGGATAATAAAGATATTGTTTGATAAGTTTGATCTCTGATCAAAAAAAAAAGCAGCAATTGGAATTTCACTTTTCCCAGGATTTGTACAAACCCTGTCCTTCACGTTATGAATTAATAAACTCGTTTGCTGATGATTATGAAATAGTTTAATGTAATCATAAGTAAATATGGAACATCAAACAACAGCATGTTTGATTATTACTGTACTTCACAATTTGTTCAGTTTAATTAGTGGGGAAAAAACATGCTCTAAGAACTTATAAAATGGTATCTGAACGTTAAAAAAAAGTATTAAACATTATGGAAATGTTTTTTCTCGATCTCTGAAACTATTAGTAACGTTTATAAAAGTTATCATGAGGAAAAAACGTTCCTTGTACGATTTATTACAAATTATGAACATTATTCGATAACTTTGAACAAATGCCACCGATTGAGTGTTTGTTCGTCAAGTTTAAGTGAGTTTGTGAGTGTTTTAAGCTCATTTCTGTGTGTGAGGTAAACGAGCGTGAACGCGCGTCACAGTTATGCTCGCGCTCCGGAGATTTACGCCGTTTGCGTAAGCGTGCCCGCGCATCCCCGGAGAGCGTGAGATCGCCGCTACGCTGTTTGCGTATCCGCTGCGGTCACTCGCTCTCCGCAGTTCGTGCTGGCGCAGCGCGCTCTTCCGCCCGTGCTCGTCCTCGGCCTTGCTCACAACAACAACAAAGTATTAATTTATGCACTGGGTTTCGTGACATCCAACACACACTTTCCCAGTGGAGCAAAACAGCACAATAACGGTAAGAAATATATGTGTGCAGCGGACGGAAGCAGCTGCGGGATTAATGCGCGCGGGGTTTGCGCGGGATGGCGGCGCGCGCCCGGCGCGGGAGTGTTCGTCAGGCCCGCGCAGCTCGCTCCTGTAACATCGCCTCAGCGCGCCGCGATCTCCCCGCGCGCGTCCCGTCTCTCTTCGCCGCTCTCGCCTCCCCACACACGTTAAACGCGACGCCCTGCGACACTAACGCGTTTCTGCGCGATTAATGCCGATCGACGATGATTTATGTGCTAATGCTAAGCTTAGCTTCACTCGCTAGCGCAGAAACAGCGACACATTCACAGTAAACTCTGAAGGTTTGAGTCGGTTGTGGCCCGTCAGAAGCGGCATCATGTTTCCATTCAGGTATCGATGATCTTCTGCTTTAATGTGATTTTACTGTTTGTTTATTCAAATGAGGCTCAACTTCATTCGTTTGTTTTGATCATTATAAAAGAGTATCGACCGAGTGTGTGTGTATGGAGAGAGATTGTGTATACTGCGAGTGTGTGTGAGAGAGAGAGATTGTGTATACTGTGAGTGTGTATGTGAATACTGTGTGTGTGTGTGAGAGAGAGAGACAGATTGTGTATACTGTGTGTGTGAGAGTGTGTATGTGAATACTGTGTGTGTGTGTGTGTGTGAGAGAGATTGTGTATACTGTGTATGTGTGTGTACTGTGTGTGTTTGTTTACAGATTGATATTAATACAAATATAAAAGTGCTGAACTCTATCACAACAATAAACTACTGAATGTGCTCAATAAAATGCGCATATATATATATATATATATATATATATATATATATATGTGAGTATATCAATAAATGTCAAAGATAACAAACTAAACAAGCAGTACTTTTAACTTTTATTAACTGTAAAGTCTTGGTTAATATAAATTAAATTGTCATGCATATCTTTGCGACTCCCCGAGCGTTACAATCACGTAAATGGATATTATATGTTGTTGAAGACTAATAAAAATAACTTAAGTATGAGAGAGAAATAACTGAAATCGAATGCATTTCTTACGTCAGTAACTTTAAATGTGCAATTTCACTGTCGGTGTTTATTTGAAGTGTCAAAACAAACTCCAGCGGCGCCAGTGCTAGTCTGTTTCTCCTCTAGAGGGCGCTCTTGTTCTGATTAATCCCAGCGGATTCTTCCCAGCAACGGGAACAACTATCAGCAAGGATTTTCGCCGATAACGATAGTTCCACCAATCAGCTTTTGGTACAGATTAATCGATGGATTGGTCGACTTCTACACGTTCATTTTCCGTGACATTCATTTATAGCATAAATGAAATTTATAGCATAAAAATATATTATAGTCTATTTTTTAGACCTGTTACTTCCTTAAAATTAAAGTAGCAATTGACCAACGAGAAATGACGATATCAAAAAGTTTGGTATACGTCATTTTCTATGAGATATGGCAGTGTTTATTTAAAATGCTCACTCAAGTCAGTGTTAATCAAAATAACGTGTTCACTGGGATCGACCAATAGCAAGCCTCATATCAAGCCCCGCCCACATTCGTTCAGAAGCGGAGAAAAGACGCGCAACTTCCGCCTTTAAGGCAGCAAAGTTTTCCTTTGATCCTTCCCTGTTTGCTGGTAAACGAGCTGATCTCTCCCTCTAACCCTCTGTTAATGTAACCTGGTTGCACCTTGGGTCTGAGAGTTACAGAATTTCAATTCTCTGTATGTATGTGCTGTATATATTGCAGAATTGACATTAAAGCTGACTTTGACTTTGACTTGACTTTGACTCTCTCCGCAGGATCCCACTCCAGTATGTCCGAAACTGTGAAGTATGTGGACGATGAGCACAAGACGATCTTTCTGAAGCTACTGAACGAGCAGCGACTGGAAGGAGATCACTGCGACATCGCGGTCGTGGTGGAGGACGTGAAATTCAGAGCGCATCGCTGTGTGTTAGCGGCGTGCAGCAACTATTTCAAAAAACTCTTTAAGAAGCACGAGGTGGACAGTTCGTCCGTCATCGAGATCGACTTCATCCGCTCGGACATATTCGAGGAGGTGCTCAATTACATGTACACCGCCAAGATCTCTGTGAAGAAGAAAGACGTGAATCTAATGATGTCCTCCGGACAGATACTCGGCATTCGCTTTCTGGACAAGCTGTGCTCGCAGAAGCGCGACATGTCGCCCGACGAGAAGAGCAGCGACCCCAGGAACGCAAAGTTCCCGTACGACATGGTGAAGATGGGGCTTCCCACGGAGGATCCCGCGCTGAGTCAAGACGGCGACGTGCAGGTGCTGGGCGACCAAGACGACACGCCTTCGGACGACATCGTGGAGGAAGCGCAAGGCAATCACGACCTGGACAAATCGCCCAACAACGCCCTGCGGGTGCAGGAGGCCATCCTGAAGGAGCTGGCGCAGGAGGAGGTGCACAAGGTCAGCTGCTACGACCAGGAGGTGGAGGCCATCGACGGAGAACCCAAAGAGCTGGCGGCGCAGACGCTCTCGTTCGCCGACAGCATGGGCGACGTGAAGGACGAGCAGCCGCCGGGATGGACGACGGCCACCGCCGACATGAAGTTCGAGTACCTGCTCTACGGCCACCGGGATCAACTGGCGTGCCACGCGTGCGGCAAGACCTTCCTGGACGAGAACCGTCTGCGGAAACACGAGAAGCTGCACTCGGCCGACCGGCCCTTCATCTGCGAGATCTGCAGCAAAGCCTTCACCACGCAAGCCCACTTAAAGGAGCACCTGAAGATCCACACGGGCTTCAAGCCGTACCGCTGCGAGGCCTGCGGCAAGTCCTTCATCCGCGCGCCCGACCTGAAGAAGCACGAGCGCGTGCACAGCAACGAGCGGCCCTTCGGCTGCCAGATGTGCGACAAGGCCTTCAAGCACAAGTCGCACCTGAAGGACCACGAGCGGCGCCACCGAGGAGAGAAGCCGTTCGTCTGCAACTCCTGCACCAAGGCCTTCGCCAAAGCGTCCGACCTGAAGAGACACGAGAACAACATGCACAGCGAGCGCAAACAGCTGCCCGGCGGCGGCCTGCAGAGCGAGACGGAGACGCTTCAGGCGGCGGCGATGGCGGCCGAGGCGGAGCAACAGCTGGAGTCCATCGCCTGCTCGTAACACGCTCGCATCCATCTCCTCCTCTCGTTTTAGACTTACTTCTTTTATATGTAAATGGTGCGAAACAACATTTTCTCTTATTGTACAGTTCATACCAAATGTATTTGAGTATTTATGGCAGCTGACGGACGATGAATTGTTCTGCCGTTGCGTTACGGCGCACACCGGACGCGTTTGTGATGCTGCGGCGAGATGGACCAATCCCTCCATCCGCTCCTCGCAGCGATTTACACTTGGAGATATTTTTGCTGTAATAAAAGACTGGTGAATCATTCAACGCTTGTGATGTTGTTTTCCAGAACCGTGTTTGTGCTGCTCATATGAAATCTCACTTGTTTGAGTGTGAAAGTATGATTTTGGGGTTAAACTGCTTGGTTCTTACGGATCGATCGGTAGTGAATGTGTTTATGTAAACAGAACATTAAAGCTCCAGTTGAGGGATTAGCTGGGAGTTTTTTGTTTTACAGGACTGGAAAAGTCATTAAATCCTCAAAATGAATGTGTAATAATTTGCTAAAGCGATGGGATGAGGGTTTCCTCCAGCAGGTGGCGCTGCGGCCGCTTTTGCGCACTTGATTAGAAGAGGAACTTAAAGTGTTTCAGGTGTGCAGGTGACATGCATTCAGATGCCGCTGTGGAGCCTGGCAGGTACCGCGAGCTCCTTCACTGGTTTCCACTGAATCCGGGTGAAACTCACTGGTTTGCTCTTCATCTGCTGTGTTTGCAGTGAATACTGGACGAGCTTTACAGGATGAAACTGGAAAAGGAAGGACACGAGAAGGGCAGTAAAAAGCACGAGAGAAGGTTAGAAAGGTCCGGCTGACACAGCGTGTAAGACTGTTAGAATATTAGTTTTGAATGACGTTTGTTCTCGTACACGAACGTTCCATCGCGTCACTGTGTAGCGTCTCCTCAGACTCGCGCGCGCTACTTTTGAATGTTTTCTTTGGCGGTTTTTTTTTGAAATCGTTTGTTCTTGTACTGGAACGTTCCGTTACAGAGCGATCAAAAGTAACTAGTTTGACGTTTAAATAACGCTTAAATAACGTCCGACTTGCTGACGGTTCGAGAACAGCATTAAACACCAGATAACTTTAAAACTAACTTTTGGGAGAGTGTGAATGAGATTTAATTTTTTTGTCTGAGAGGGAGAAAGTGTGTATCTGAGAGTTTGTGTTGTGTGAGAGTGTGTGTGGCGTTTTTTTTTCTGAGTGTGTGAGAGATGGTGAGGGTGTGTGTGTGTGAGTGAGAGAGGGAGAAGGAGTGTGTGTCTGAGAGTTTGTGTTGTGTGAGTGTGTGTGTCGTTTTTTTTTCTGAGTGTGTGAGAGATGGTGAGGGTGTGTGTGTGTGAGAGAGAGGGAGGAGGAGTGTGTGTCTGAGAGTTTGTGTTGTGAGGGTGTGTGTGTGTTTTTTTTGGTTTTTTGGAGGGAGTGTGTGTGTGAGATTAAAGTTTAAACGTTTTATTAACGTTACTGGAAGAACGTTTGTTCATAACACTAAGAGAACATTCCTGCGTTGACAATCTTAAAAAGAAACAATGTCATTTTTTTAAAGTCGTTTGTTATTGTGTGTGAACGTTCCCGTTACAAAACGATGAAAAGTAACACTAGATGAATCTCAAAACATTTCATGAGTGTTTGAGGACGTCATTAAAGACCAGACAACTTTAAACCAACGCTCTATTAACGTTACCAGAGGAACGTTTGTTCATAACGTCAGGAGAACGTTCTGGGAGCGTTTGCTGTGTGTGTGAGGTGAACGGGTTTATTTGACGCAGATCTTTTATCAGAGAGAAGTCGAAGCATTCCTCTACCGAGCGAGAGAAAGACCCGGAGCCCAACGGCAAACACAAGCCCTCACAGGTAACATCACACAGGAGCTGGTCATGAAGTGTGTGTGTGTGTGTGTGTGTCTGAGGTGTTGTGTGGTTTGCAGAAGAGGGCGAGTGAGTGTCCGCAGGAGTCCGGCGTCTGCAGGTGCGTCTCAGCTCCAGTGTAATCATCCTCCTCATGATAACAGGTAAAGCGTGACGTTGTGTTGTTGTTTCAGCGGCGCGGGGAGAGCAGGAGCAGGAGTGCATGCGGTGAGCAGCACTGATCACGCTTAACCTTTACTTACATCTTTAGCATGAAGAGACGATTATCACTCTAAAACCCTCTAATATGAGTTTCACTCTTGAGATCAGAGTCGGGGAAAGATGCTCAGAGTAACGCATGGCTATACTGAGAGTGACTGAGTCACAATCTGAGGATTATTTGTTTTTAATGAGAAAAAAGTTGTAAGTTCAGTCGAAACACACACACATTGATGAACTCCAGCACTGAAGCTCTGCAGCGAGAGTTTATCAGTAAAATGAGATTAATTCATTCATATTAGTTTTAACTTGATTACCAGAGGTTCGTTTAGCGTTTTGAATTTGCATTTGATTTTATTCACTTTGAGGAATAAATAAATCCGTTTTAGTGCAAGAGAGATTATTAAATGCTCACATTTAATCTAGAGCTACACTAACGTTCATACACTCGCATCACACACACACTTCCTCCACACACACACATCCTTTCACACTCGCTCTCGACACACACACACACAAACTTGTACAGACTTTCACACTCTCTCTCAGACTCACACACACTTTTTCTCACACCTACACACACTCTCTCTCTCCTGCACACACACACTCTCACACACAGCTTAATGTTAAAACAGTTATTTTAATTCACGCTCTCCTTATTTTAATGCCAATGATCGAGTGTGTGATGCTGTGTTTTGCAGGAAGCAGCAGCAGATCCTGACGAAAGGCAAGAGACGTCCTTCTCTCCACGTGTGTGTGTGTGTGTGTGAGTGAACGCTCTTCATGAGGCGAGTATGAGCTCAATAACCTGTGTGTGTGTGTGTGACTCGACAGAACTCAACATGATGGACACGAGAGATCAAGCCTGCCACAAAACAACAACAAACAGAAGGTGTGTGTGTGTGTCGACTGTGTTTCGGGTGTTTGCTCTTGTGCCGCTTTATCTAATCGCTTCTGTTTGATTCTCAAGGAACGTCTCAATCATAAAGAGAAGAGAAACCGGACGGCAGACCTGAAGCTCAAAAACCAGAGCAATGCCAACTCAGACCAAGTGTGTGTGTGTGTGTGTGTGTGTGCGCTGCTTTATCACGGCCAGTGATGCTTGGCTTGCAGGTGTACATCTCTCTCTCTGTGTGTGTGTGTGTGTGTGAGACGCAGGAGACGGGAGGCCCACGAATCACTCCACCTGCCGAGAGGAAGAAGAAGAAAGTCAAAGATGAAAAGAGTGACGATCAGAACTCTGGGAAGAAGAGAAAGAAGCCGAATCCAGAACACGACAAACCCCAGAAGAAGAAAAAGATCAAGAACGAAGGAGATGGAGGCAAGGAGAAGAAAGAAAAGGTGAAGAAGGAGGACAAGAAAGAGGAGGAGTCTGATAAGTGGAAGTGGTATGTGCTCACGCTGGTTTCCTTCAGGTAGTCTTTAACCATTTCTTATATCAGCTCAGTTCCTAAAATTAAAGTATGGACTTCATTAACGTTTGAAAATCGACAGTATCAGTAAATAAATAGGCTTAATACGTCATAATTTATGACGTCACAAATGTATATAAAGCTGTTTGGTTAATTCGTCACTCTGAATTTTACACACTTACATCCTAATTTTTTATCTTTATATATAACTTCTCTATTTATTTAAAATGTAATTTTAAAGTATATGATGAATAGTGAGCGGAACTGTTATCGCGCAGATGCCGCCGGCCGGAAGCGCCCGCATGTGACGCACAGAGACGCGTCGTTACTGCGCATGCGCAGATGAGCACATGTCCGCTTCTGCGGGATGAGACGATGTTTACGCGTTATTTCCCGGGTTGTTTATATTTCCGCGGAACGTTATCAAGCCGTTTCGCTCGTTTCTTGTGTCAGAGGCGACGGTGGAGCCGCTAAAACACTGACTGACCTCAGATCAGCGCGCGAGTCCGGCGAGATCACCTCTGCGCATGCGCGTTTGAGCCACAGGCTACTACAAAATAAAAGGTTGACTGAATAAACTTTAAATGGATAGTTTTATTCAACTTAAAATATATATTTTTGTATAAATATTTACTCATTATATTTTTGAATATAAAATGATTTAAATGGTCATTAATACTTAATTAATTTAAACAAGATTATGTAGAATTGTGTATTGCATTGCTTTATGAACTATTAATTTAGTGCTAGACTAAATATGAACTTAATGTTGTTTTTATATTATTTTAGATTAATGTAACAATTCCGTCGCGCAAATTGTTTTCCGATAATTTATCAATCATAAATTGATCTGATATAGTTGAGGTTGAATTTTCAGACTGCATAATTTATCCCTATATTCACTATTGATGTTTCATATTTTTCTGTATGTGTCAGCTTTATTACTGTCCTGCGATTGATTGTTCAGGTGGGAGGAAGGCAAATCATCGGACAGTCAGAAATGGAGCCGTCTCGAGCATAAAGGGCCGTATTTCCCTCCAGAATACGAGCCGCTGCCCGATAGCGTGCCCTTTTATTATGATGGTAAGCGTTGTGATCCGATCCCATAATCTCAGGAGAATAACAGTGTTCATGTGATTATGAAGCTGCTTTATAAGCGTGGCGCGTGTTTTCAGGGCAGCCGGTGAAACTGAGTCCGACTACGGAGGAAATCGCCACTTTCTACGCCAAGATGCTGGACCACGAGTACACCAGTAAAGAGGCGTTTCAGACCAACTTCTTCACTGACTGGAGGGAGGTCAGGACGTTTAATTTATGCAGTTTTCCAGCTTCCTAATGTTGATTCAGCATCTCCTCAACAGCTTCTCGTGTGTTCAAGCTCAGAAACTCTTTCATTCTCTCATAATATCATCCAACTCTTTTCTCTCAGAGTCTGAAACGCTTCGTTCGGAGATTCAGTCTCTCTAAGCCCCGCCCCTCTGAGAGCTGCTCTGCTCTGATTGGTCAGAACCCCAATGCTCATTAGCATATGTGAATCTCAGCTCTTGATTGGCAGATACGAGCAGTAATGATGGTGTGTGTTTTACCGTATCAATCAGAAACAGCGTCTCCACATGAACAACACACACTCTTCCAGCCTCACACACACCACAGGGATTGAGGGCGGAGCAAACAGATGCCAATCTACACCGGAGGCGGGGCTTATGCTAATGAGTTACACAGGAGACTGGTTTAGACTAATTTCAAGTGCAATTAATAGTTGTTCTGTTTTACGTGAACTCAAGTATGTTTTTTAATTGAGTGAAGTTTGTGCTTTTCACGGCCCTGATGACCTTGAGCTCGTTCTTGAACTGAATTGTCTTCAGGAAATGACGAAAGAAGAGAGGAAGCTGATAAAGACGCTCTCCAAGTGTGACTTCAGCCATATTCACAAGTATTTCGTGGAGAAGTCGGAGGAGCGGAAGAACATGACGAAAGAGGAGAAGCAGGTGCGATGATTTCTGTCTTCAGCGTCTGTTGTTTCTCGTTTAACACAAAACTGACTTTAAATGATATTTATGGTAATTTCCAGACCGATTTAAGATTATAAGAGTTTGCTCTTTTGTTCCTGATCTTAAATGTTTAGTTATTAACTGTTGTTTCAACTAAATATAACGTTGTACTGCAAACGCATGTAGTCGTATGCGAGTTACTCCCGGGGTCATTACCGTAACTCCAGATGTGTGTCAGGTCCTGAAAGAGGAGTCCAGCCGGCTGGTGGAGGAGTACGGCTTCTGTCTGCTGGACGGACACCGCGAGAAGATCGGCAACTTCAAGCTGGAGCCGCCGGGTCTGTTCCGCGGGAGAGGAGAACATCCGAAGATGGGCAAACTGAAGAAGCGCATCCAGCCGGAGCACGTCACCATCAACTGCAGCGAGTGAGCGAGCGCATCGTCATTAACAACAAGTGCAGGAAATCTGCAGTGTTCAGCCGCAGCCGTGCTTCAGTTACACCTCGTGCAGCACTTTAACAGAGTAAAGCAGCTGATTTAACGCTTATTACGGAACTTACACATTTATTTTGATGGTAAATTTGATCATAAAGCACAGAACATTTTAAACAAACTACAGGTTTCAGATGGCCCTGTTATTAAAATGTTAGTTATTTTGATCGCCACTGTTTTTGGTTTTTAGACAGAATTTGGGGGGAAAGTTAATCCTGTTACACATTATTGTTAAAATGAATGAATTATGAAATTGTAGTTTTGTTTTTGTTGTTTTTAATGATTACAACTAAACTCGATTGTAGGAAAAATTATATATTTAAGAAAATCTAAATTTAATAATTCATAAATTTGTTTAAATGAGTCGTAGAAAAATTACTTTTTCTTAAAATCCGGTTTAATTATAATTCGTTTAATAAAAAATAAAAATAAACATCAATTTTATGAGTACCATCAACTAGAATATAATCAACTGAACTTAATCAGTTGATTTAACGTTTATTACGTAAATTACACATTTATTTTGATCATAAAGCACAGAATATTTTAAACGAACTACAGGTTTCTGTCGGCCCTGTTATTAAAATGTTAGTAAATTAAGTCGTTCGTTTCGTTCATTAATTGATCGCCACTGTTTCTGGTTTTTAGACAGAATTTGGGGGGAAGGTTAATCCTGTTACACATTATTGTTAAAATGAATGAATTATGAAATTGTAGTTTTGTTTTTAATGATTACAACTAAACTCGATTGTAGGAAAAATTATATATTTAAAAAATCTAAATGTAATAATTCATAAATTTGTTTAAATGAGTCACAGAAAAATTATTTTTAATTTCTTAAAATTCTGTTTAATTTTAATTAGTTTAATTGTAAAAAATCCAAATTTAATGAGTACCATCAACTAGAATATAATCAACTGAACTTACAAGAAAATAAAATTACAGGTCCCTACAAATATATAGTGAATATTCACTGTCTTAGAATCTTATAGTTGAGTTTTCCTGTGTGTCTAACAGCAGAGAGCAGCGCTTGCAACATCAAGGTCATGGGTTTGATTCACAGGGAAAGCAAGAACTGATCAGAATGTCAATGTGTTTCTTGAATGCGACGATGAAAGCAGCTGATAAATGCAGGAATGTTATAATTTCGTCAGAGACTCTAAGATCCCAGAAGCCCCTGCTGGACACAAGTGGAAGCGCGTTCAGCACGACAACACGGTCACATGGCTGGCGTCGTGGCTGGAGAACATCCACGGACGACCCAAATACATCATGCTGAACCCCAGCTCCAAACTCAAGGTGTGTGTGTGCGTGTGCGCGCGCTCCCGTCACACACTGATGATGATGATGGTGGTGTGTGTTCAGGGCGAGAAGGACTGGCAGAAGTATGAGACGGCGCGGCAGCTGAAGGCGTGTGTGGACGCCATCCGGAAGCAGTACAGGCGCGACTGGACGTCCCGAGAGATGAAGAGCAGACAGAGAGGAGTCGCCATCTACTTCATCGATAAGGTGAGCGTCCGCTGCATCGGCTGGGGGCGGAGCTTAACTCCAGCCCCTCCTCTCTGGATGCAGTGGGTGGGGCTTAGATTAGACTCCACCCATGCGGTCCAGAGACGCTCTGAAGGTTTGTCTGGCAGTGAGTGGCACTGAAGTGAGCGGGTGTTGTGCCGTGCAGCTGGCGCTGCGAGCGGGCAACGAGAAGGACGACGAGTCTGCGGATACGGTGGGCTGCTGTTCTCTGCGGGTGGAGCACATCACGCTTCACCGCCGGCTGGACGGGCAGGAGCACGTGGTGGAGTTCGACTTCCTGGGGAAAGACTCCATCCGCTACTACAACAAAGTGCCGGTGGAGAAACAGGTCCCTGCACACACACACACGCACACACACATACTCACACTCCTTACGTCTGATATATCACACACTCAATCAATGAGAGGTGTGTGTGTGTGTGTGTGTGTCGTGATGCCGGTCTCTTCTGCTCGTCACTCGCAGGTGTTCAAGAACCTGAAGCTGTTCGTGCAGCACAAGGATCCGGAGGATGATTTATTCGACCGGATTACAGTAAGTGCTGATTATTATCGTTATATAACGGTTATTATAGTTAATAACGTGATGCTGGTTTCAGACGGTCAACCTCAACAAAACCCTGAACGAGTTCATGCCTGGACTGACGGCCAAAGTGTTTCGAACCTTCAACGCCTCGACCACCCTTCAGGACCAGCTCAACCAGCTCACCACAGGTAACCCACACACACACACACCACAGGGAGTAACCCATCACACACACACACCACAGGGAGTAACCCATCACACACACACACCACAGGGAGTAACCCATCACACACACACACCACAGGGAGTAACCCATCACACACACACACACACACACCACAGGGAGTAACCCATCACACACACACACACACACACACACACGTGTGCACTGGGAGTAAACACTGGGATATGTGCAGCACAAGTTGATGTTTAACGGTCTGTGTTTCAGAGGACATGACGCTGGAGGAAAAGATCCTGTCGTATAACCGAGCGAACAGAGCCGTGGCGATCCTCTGCAACCACCAGAGGGCAGCGCCCAAAACCTTTGAGAAATCAATGCAGCTTTTGCAGGAGAAGGTGTGTGTGTGTGTGAGACGCAGATCCCACTGATCCACTGCTGACTGCTTTTGTGAACTTAAATTCTGCTCTCTTGAGTGTGTGATGTTGCAAAGCTGCGGTTCTTCTCTATCAGTGTTTCTGAACTCCTGAAACTCCACAGAGTTTCTTCCTCATTATCATAATTCATGCGCAGAATAAAGGGGCGGGGCTTGAGTGAGTGAGTCGTGTGTTGTTGGTTATGGGAAGGGGCGGGACATTTCCCAAACACACTGGAAGCTCTCGACCAATCACAACACACCGATCCAGCCGACCAATCAGAGCACAGTGTGCTTTCAGAAGGAGGAGCTTCATAGAGACAGGAACTAAACAGAGCGTTTCTGACAGACTGGGAAAATAATCAACATTCAAGCAGGAAAACCTGATCTAGTGAGAGAAACACAACAGTGTGTGTCCGTTCTTTAACACTAGTACAGCGGAGTCACTTATCTCGACTGAAGTGGAACTCCATATTTGTCTTAGCATTTTTTTGTGGGTTATGTCGATTCTTTTGTTGCCGAAATCTAATATCTCGAGCACAAAAGAGGGACAAAGTCGTCACTTCACATCGTTATTTTGTGACTAATTTGCGTAGCTAGTTTGCGTCGAAGGTGGTTTTTATTGTGGTGGTTTTGCCTTTTGTTGTTAGCAAACACACACTGTACTGTATGTAAATTATTATTTTTTTAGATGAATGCCGATTGCTTCATCAAACAAATCGCGGCAACACTGTTGCACGAAAACACGAGCATATACATTCTCATTTAATAACTCACATCATGTACATTAATAAATGTTCATTTTTCTCTCTTTTGAGGGTTGTTGTCTCTGGCGCTCTGACAGCTTCACTTCCACTATCACTCCGATAGGCTGTCTGACCTGTCAATCATGCAAGATGTGATTGGCTGTGCTGCCATGAGGGCGGGCTCTTCTCTTCTCATCCAACACGCTTCTTAAAGGGACAATATGAAATATCGGTAAAATCAGTTATATGGGTTATCTCGATGCTTTTTTTTGCAACCCCCGAGGCCGTCGACATAACCCAACTGCACTGTTCTTGAAATTGTATTCTCAGAGTGTTACAGTATTTAAAGCTCACGATGAAAGCGCTTCCTGTCGTTTGAATCGCTCGCGGCGGCGAGTGACTCTGAGGGTCAAGCGTTATTGGATTCCAGGTGGTTTTGTAACTGCAGGAAGTGAGTGAAATGGTTTTTAATCCCCGCAGCCGTTCGGCTCGGAGGTCAAGAGGTCAAGGTCACGACTGCAGCGTTAGAGGAGAATAATCACAGGCATGATGTAACGCGCCGTTCACCTATAGCGCTCAACCTCAGCGGAGACTCCAGACGACAGCCGCTCACTGAACACTCACTGCTCACACACACACACACACACACACACACTCTCTCTCTCTCTTTCTCTTGTGTGTGTGTGTTGTGGTCAGAGGTGACGCTCACATTCGCTTGCTTCTCTTTCTGTTTTTTGCAGATCCAGAAGAAAAAGGAACAAATTGAAGAGGCCAAAAAAGAGCTGAAAGAAGCGAAGAAGGCGCATAAAGACGCTCCGTCTGACAAATCCAAGAAGTAAGAGCTCTTTTAGAGCGCGCTGGACTCAAGGTTAGCGAGTTAATCGAGTGCCAGCAGCGCTCCAGCCGAGAAACACGCAGACCAACAAACAAACGTGTTCTCGCTGGAGAAACACATGCTGAAATCCTCCGTCTGTTTGTGCCCGAAGACTTTCTCATCAATAATCTGAGTCTGTGTGTGTGTGTGTGTGTGTGTGTGTGTGTGTGTGTGTGTGCTTGCAGGAGGAATTGTTATTATTGCTTTCAGACTTAATGGGGAAAAAATGAAAGATGTACAAACATGTTTTAGTTCCCGTTGCGTCAGTGTTTATAACGGCAATAACGATGCAAATCATAGTAGCGTTTATTATCCGTACACTCGTTTGCAGGCTTGATGTTAATTACATTTATATATCAGACATTTTCATTAATTGAAATTAATATTCAATGGGGAAACTAAATTTAGAGACGTTTCCTTGCAGCTGAAATTTAAATCGAAGCGCTTAATTGAAGAACTGTGAATCTAATTAGTAATATAACTAACTAAAATCATTAACCTTTTCATTACTTGAAATGAAGTATAATGTAACATTTTGCTCTCGTTTCTCTTGAGGTTAAAATCATAACTCGAATTAAAGTGAAATAGAAGTGCAGTGGCGTTCGATTATCACGCTGTACTAGATTGCATGCGTTCTGCCTGTCTAATGTGCTTTCTCAACACATTCGGCTTCGTCCCGTCTTTTAATAACCTACTAACAAGCTCATACTCGGGCTCAAATGCAGATCTGCTGCGCGAGGACCGGCCGCCTGTGAGTGCTTTGGGATGTGGCAGAAGAGTAAGAACGATGTGCTTTCACTTCAGAGAGTCTCCAAAAGTTAGATTTGTTGCTAGTCGCTTTAAAAAAAAATTGTGCTAGTGTTCTGAAAACTCGCTAAATATAGTGACAAAGGCGCCAAGTTGGCAACACTGACCGCGAACTCAGTGCATACGCAGTGAACTCTCAGTCACGAGATAACTGTGGTGTATTTGTCCCTCGTTTGTGCTCGAGATATCAGTGTTCAGCGACATTAAAGAATCAACGTAACGATGAGAAAATACTGAGACAATAGAGAGTTCCAGTTCACTTCGAGTTAACCGTGAGTCGAGATAAGTGAACTCCACTGCAAATAGACATGAAACGAAGAATGGTATGAGTGTTTTGATGATGAAGCTGAAGTGATCAGGAGTGTGTGTGTGTTTGAGGCTGATGATGTGCTAAAGTGATTGTGTGTGTGTGTTTGAGGCTGATGGAGAAGAAGCAGAAGCTGGTTCAGAGACTCAGTGATCAGTTGAAGAAGCTGCAGCTGCAGGAAACCGACCGTGAGGAGAATAAAGTCATCGCTCTCGGGACGTCCAAACTCAACTATCTGGACCCGCGCATCACTGTGGCCTGGTGACTACACACACACACACACACACACACACACACACTCACCCGTGAACATGAATATAGAGTTTTAAACAATCGTCAGTGTGATTCTCTTCAGAACTCTTCACTTACAGTTTGAGGAGTGAAATGAAACGAGTGTGTTTGTATCCAGATGCTGCGCAGATTGAGCCTGTTAATATCAGACGAGCTGCCAGTGACAGAACAGACGTTCAGAACGTGTGTGCGTGTGTGTGTGTGTGTGTGAGTTCACTGTGTTCCTTGAACGTTGCTTTGGATAAAAGCATCTGCCAAATGCATAAAAAAATGTGTGTGTGTGTGAGTGAAATAAAACTTCAGCAAAATCCCGTCTTTGGTTTGAAACTCCTGAAGCGTCATACACACTCTCGCTAGAATCCGTTCTGATGCAACACTCGAGTCGTTTCACAGCGTGTGTGTGTGTGTGTGTCTCATCACGTGATGTTTCTCCATCAGGTGTAAGAAATACAACGTCCCGATTGAAAAGATCTACAACAAAACCCAGAGGGACAAATTCACCTGGGCGATCCATATGACGGACGAGCACTTCCTGTTCTGAACCTCTCTCTCTGTCTCTCTCTCTCTCTCTCTCTCTAGCGTTCTGTGAGATTAGTGCTGGTGTGTTTTGAGTTTATCTGAAATAAACGCTTGGTTTGATCCTCCACTGGTTTGTGTTTGATTGACAGCTGCGCTCTGGGTTGAGCATGCACACGCGTGACGTCCAGAAACACGTCAGGAGTTTTTATCGCAGCAGGTCTTCAGTATTTGATCGGCCGCTTCACCTGCGGGCTGATAATGAGGCAGAAGCTGCGGCTGGGAATAAAGCGACCGGATCCCGCGGGATTGACGGAGCTGTTCTGCTCCCGATCCACTCCTGCGTTTCTGCGCGTGTCGTCACACAGAGCGCGGGATCTGCGCACGCACTGCAGGGGATTTGGGCAGGATTAGGCTTCGCTCGCAGACGCAGGAATAATGAGGATCTGCAGACGTGTTGTTCTGCAGGAGTCGTGACCCGCCGATCTCATCTGATACACACCTGATACACAACCTTCATCTGATACACATACACGCCTGACACACAACTGGTACACAACCTTCTATCAGTGACACAACCATACACTGATGTTCAGCTGTTCTCCTCTATATATACACACTCTCACTTGCTCACACACACACTCATTTACACTCACACACTCGTATACATACAGAAATGCTCATATATATATATATACACACACACACTCTGGCTCTGGATGGATCAGGATGAATCTGCTGTAATCGGTGGATCCTGAGAGTGTGTGTGTGTGTGTGTGTGTGTAGCTGCTGGTGTGGTTCACGTGTGTCAGGTTTACGCACTGAAGCTCCAGCTTCCCGAGCTTCTCCCGTTCTCCGGCGCTCATGAATATATGCATCATTTAATGTTTAAAGCTGCCGTCTGAAGTTGGTCTGGATCTGCCGCTTTCATGAGAATCTCATCCCATCATTAAAGATGCATCATCTCTACAAACACACTATTCACACGCTGAAACATTAATACTGCACATCTTTATTTCTCTTCAGCTGCGCTGCTTCAGCTCCTATTGTACCTTTAAATGTTTTATTCAAATTTGTTTCTTTCATTCAATGTATTTACTTATTTAAAAAAAAACATGTATATCTTCAGTTTTTCTCTGGACTGTATTCTTTATTCTGTTCATTTATTTTTATCTTATTTAAATTTTCTTGACTTTTTTTTATTTAAAATAATTTATTTTACCTATTTAATCTTATTTGTTTTTGTAGGAATGTAGTTTTCCTGTGTGTTTCCTAGCGCTTGCAACATCAAGGTCATAGTTCTTACTTTCCCTGGGAATCAAACCCGATTAGAATGTCAATGTGTTTCTTGAATGCGATGATAAATGCAGGAATGTGAATGTATTCTACGTTATTTTAACTTTAAGCACTTATTACTAGAGTTGAGCCAGATACTCGGCTGAAACGAGTATCCGGTATGGATAAAGCACTTTTGCCGAGTACAAGTATCATACGAGTAAAACGAGTTAATATCTGTGCTCGAATTGAATAAAATCCTCATTTGTTCCGTGATAGGCTAGTCACAGCGCCCCTCCCCTACACGTGCAGATTTGCTGCGTCCTGCTCTGCTCATTCATGCGCAGAACACTGAGAAGAGAACAGGTGTCTTTCTCTGTCACTCAGGTTTGCGGGTCTTTTCCATTAACGTTTAGGGTTTCTTCAGCTTCAGGTTTGTTTTTTATTTCGGTTAGTTTGTAGTACTTAGTAACCAGTAGAGTTCTGGTAAACGTGGGGTGCTTGAAAGAATGCGACTAGCATTGCATCTCTACCTGTCAGAGATTTTTTTTTCCTTTTTTTAACCGTCTGCCGGCTCTAACCAGTTTTTTGACTTCACGCAAAAAATTATTAAAAACAATTATTTTTTTCATAATTACAACCGCATGTTTTGTATTCATTGTTGCAAAACTTCTCTATATAGTTTGTTATTGTGATCAAAACCATTGATCTGAAGCTCAATGCTGAAGCTGTCATTTAAATAGTTTTCTAATCAGCAATAAATATAACAATTTCTGATCGACCCATATCAATTGCATGATTAAAAATAACATACTGGTTAAAGCCCCGCCCACTTCCGGGTTAGGCCCCGCTCAGTCCCAATACAGATAATGCTGTACTCGCTCATCCCTACTTATTACTTTGTTTTTCCACTTTAAACTTGTCATGAAAGGGAAGTTGTACTCGTCTTTTCTCCTCTATCGTTCTGCATATGGAGGGGAATTGCTTCACAAACAAGAACAAATGTGGGCGGGCATTGATTGTGATTTGATGGTTGTGGTTTGCTATTGGTGGATCATGTGATTGACAGGTCATTGCCCCGCTCTCCTCATCAAAAAATGACAATTGATACAAACACAAACACACACTTTCATATACTTACACTTGTATATACACACACACACTCAAACTTATGAATAAGGCTTTGCTCCTGACTCTGTTGTTTTAAAGCATGCGGGCCTTCAGTCGCTCCGGGAAAGCTGGGAAACACGGATCCGTGTCCAGCCGGTGATCGGCACTGGTTCTCCTGCTGCACTCTCACACTCCTCCTCCATGCGTTCCTGACACACGCAAACAAACGAGTGTTGATGTGTTGAGAGAATAAACACGAAGAGTTTGTGTTGCTCTGCTCTTTAAATCAAGCGTTAAGAGTTTCAATTGAGAAAAGCGATCAGTTCCTCAAACATGAACGTTCAGTTGCGTTAATATAACGTTCACTTAAAGTTCGTCGTTTGTTTGCGAGAACGAATGTTCTCTTCCTGTTTACGCAACACAAACGGCATTCTTTCATTGACAGTAACAACACGTTTCATTTTTCCTCTCAGTTCTGAAGGAAAGTGTTTCTTTAGAAAGGAAGCGGATTGACCTTGAGCGCGAGGCGGATTGACCTTGAGCGTGAGGCGTTCGTTTGGCCCTCAGGTTGTAATTCTCCTCCATCTGGCTAAATCTCCTCTTCTTTTGTGTTCCAGAGCGCTGGATTCTCTCCGTCGGTAATCAGTCTCTCAGCTGCGGCACAGACTGGGATTCTTCCCACTGTTTATCCTGCGGATTAGTGGCTCTGGCACAGGAGGCCCGTCTCATTTGCGTTTCCTGTCGTCTTCAGGGTGCAAATGAGGCCGGGATTGGAGGCGTGTGGCCGAATCTTCATAGAGAAATCATTTATCAAGCTAAAAGCGTGTGCAGCTTTAAAGGGAATCCGTGTAAAACAATCCGGATTAAGAGTCTCGCCTCCAAATTGTTTCTTTGACTTTGGCTTTGAGAAACGAGTGTTGAGATCTGCCGTCAAGCGTTGAGTGTTGAGATCTGCCGTCGAGTGTTGAGATCTGCCGCCGAGTGTTGAGATCTGCCGTCGAGTGTTGAGCGTCGAGATCTGCCATTGAGTGTTGAGATCTGCCGTTGAGTGTTGAGCGTTGAGATCTGCCGCCGAGTGTTGAGATCTGCCATTGAGTGTTGAGATCTGCCGTTGAGTGTTGAGCGTTGAGATCTGCCGTCGAGCGTTGAGATCTGCCGTCGAGCGTTGAGATCTGCCGTCGAGCGTTGAGATCTGCCGCCGAGCGTTGAGATCTGCCGCCGAGCGTTGAGATCTGCCGTCGAGCGTTGAGATCTGCCGTCGAGCGTTGAGATCTGCCGCCGAGCGTAGAGTGTTGAGCGTCGAGTGTTGAGATCTGCCGTCGAGCGTTGAGATCTGCCGTCGAGCGTTGAGTGTTGAGATCTGCCGTCGAGTGTTGAGATCTGCCGCCGAGTGTTGAGATCTGCCGTCGAGTGTTGAGCGTCGAGATCTGCCATTGAGTGTTGAGATCTGCCGTTGAGTGTTGAGCGTTGAGATCTGCCGCCGAGTGTTGAGATCTGCCATTGAGTGTTGAGATCTGCCGTTGAGTGTTGAGCGTTGAGATCTGCCGCCGAGTGTTGAGATCTGCCATTGAGTGTTGAGATCTGCCGTTGAGTGTTGAGCGTTGAGATCTGCCGTCGAGCGTTGAGATCTGCCGTCGAGCGTTGAGATCTGCCGTCGAGCGTTGAGATCTGCCGCCGAGCGTTGAGATCTGCCGCCGAGCGTTGAGATCTGCCGTCGAGCGTTGAGATCTGCCGTCGAGCGTTGAGATCTGCCGCCGAGCGTAGAGTGTTGAGCGTCGAGTGTTGAGATCTGCCGTCGAGCGTTGAGATCTGCCGTCGAGCGTTGAGATCTGCCGTCGAGCGTTGCGATCTGCCGTCGAGCGTTGAGATCTGCCGTCGAGCGTTGACTGTTGAGATTTGCCGTCGAGTGTTGAGCATTGAGCGTCGAGTGTTGAGATCTGCCGTCGAGCGTTGAGATCTGCCGTCGAGCGTTGAGATCTGCCGTCGAGCGTTGCGATCTGCCGTCGAGCGTTGAGATCTGCCGTCGAGCGTTGACTGTTGAGATTTGCCGTCGAGTGTTGAGCATTGAGCGTCGAGTGTTGAGATCTGCCGTCGAGTGTTGAGCGTCGAGCGTTGAGATCTGCCGTCCAGTGTTGAGCGTCGAGCGTTGAGATCTGCCGTCGAGTGTTGACTATTGAGATCTGCCGTCGAGTGTTGAGCGTCGAGCGTTGAGATCTGCCGTCGAGTGTTGTCTATTGAGATCTGCCGTCGAGTGTTGAGCGTTGAGATCTGCCGTTGAGTGTTGAGATCTGCCGTCAAGTGTTGAGTGTTGAGCGTTGAGATCTGCCGTCGAGTGTTGAGCGTTGAGATCTGCCGTCGAGTGTTGAGCGTTGAGATCTGCCGTCGAGCGTTGAGTGTTGAGATCTGCCGTCGAGCGTTGAGATCTGCCGCCGAGCGTAGAGTGTTGAGCGTCGAGTGTTGAGATCTGCCGCCGAGTGTTGAGATCTGCCGCCGAGTGTTGAGATCTGCCGCCGAGTGTTGAGATCTGCCGTTGAGCGTTGAGATCTGCCGTCGAGCGTTGAGATCTGCCGTCGAGCGTTGAGATCTGCCGTCGAGCGTTGAGATCTGCCGTCGAGCGTTGAGATCTGCCGTCGAGCGTTGAGATCTGCCGTCGAGCGTTGACTGTTGAGATCTGCCGTCGAGTGTTGAGCGTTGAGATCTGCCGTCGAGTGTTGAGCGTCGAGTGTTGAGATCTGCCGTTGAGTGTTGAGATCTGCCGTCAAGTGTTGAGCGTTGAGATCTGCCGTCGAGTGTTGAGCGTTGAGTGTTGAGATCTGCCGTTGAGTGTTGAGATCTGCCGTCGAGCGTTGAGTGTTGAGATCTGCCGTCGAGTGTTGAGCGTTGAGTGTTGAGATCTGCCGTCGAGCGTTGAGTGTTGAGATCTGCCGTCGAGCGTTGAGTGTTGAGATCTGCCGTCGAGCGTTGAGTGTTGAGATCTGCCGTCGAGTGTTGAGCGTCGAGTGTTGAGATCTGCCGTCGAGTGTTGAGATCTGCCGTCGAGTGTTGAGATCTGCCGTCGAGTGTTGAGATCTGCCGTCAAGTGTTGAGATCTGCCGTCAAGTGTTGAGTGTTGAGCGTTGAGATCTGCCGTCGAGTGTTGAGTGTTGAGATCTGCCGTCGAGTGTTGAGATCTGCCGTCGAGCGTTGAGTGTTGAGATCTGCCGTCGAGCGTTGAGTGTTGAGATCTGCCGTCGAGCGTTGAGTGTTGAGATCTGCCGTCGAGCGTTGAGTGTTGAGATCTGCCGTCGAGCGTTGAGTGTTGAGATCTGCCGTCGAGCGTTGAGTGTTGAGATCTGCCGTCGAGCGTTGAGTGTTGAGATCTGCCGTCGAGCGTTGAGTGTTGAGATCTGCCGTCGAGCGTTGAGTGTTGAGATCTGCCGTCAAGTGTTGAGCGTCGAGTGTTGAGCGTCGAGTGTTGAGCGTTGAGTGTTGAGATCTGCCGTCGAGCGTTGAGTGTTGAGATCTGCCGTCGAGCGTTGAGTGTTGAGATCTGCCGTCGAGCGTTGAGTGTTGAGATTTGCCGTCGAGCGTTGAGTGTTGAGATCTGCCGTCGAGCGTTGAGTGTTGAGATCTGCCGTCGAGTGTTGAGCATCGAGTGTTGAGATCTGCCGTCAAGTGTTGAGTGTTGAGCGTTGAGATCTGCCGTCGAGTGTTGAGCGTTGAGCGTTGAGATCTGCCGTCGAGTGTTGAGCGTTGAGTGTTGAGATCTGCCGTCGAGCGTTGAGTGTTGAGCGTTGAGATCTGCCGTCGAGTGTTGAGCGTTGAGTGTTGAGATTTGCCGTCGAGTGTTGAGATCTGCCGTCGAGTGTTGAGCGTTGAGTGTTGAGATTTGCCGTCGAGCGTTGAGTGTTGAGATCTGCCGTCGAGCGTTGAGTGTTGAGATCTGCCGTCGAGTGTTGAGCGTCGAGTGTTGAGATCTGCAGTCGAGTGTTGAGCGTCAAGTGTTGAGATCTGAAGTCGAGTGTTGAGCGTCGAGTGTTGAGATCTGCAGTCGAGTGTTAAGCGTTGAGATCTGCCGTCGAGTGTTGAGCGTCGAGTGTTGAGATCTGCAGTCGAGTGTTAAGCGTTGAGATCTGCCGTCGAGTGTTGAGCGTCGAGTGTTGAGATCTGCAGTCGAGTGTTGAGCGTTGAAATCTGCCGTTGAGTGTTGTGTTGAGCGTCGAGCATCGAGTGTTGAGCATCGAATGTTAAGCGTTGAGATCTGCCGTCGAGTGTTGAGCGTTGAAATCTGCCGTCGAGTGTTGAGCGTCGAGTGTCGAGCGTTGAGATCTGCCGTCGAGCGTTGAGTGTTGAGCATCGAGTGTTGAGCGTCGAGTGTTGAGATCTGCCGTTGAGTGTTGAGCATCGAGTGTTGAGCGTCGAGTGTTGAGATCTGCCGTTGAGTGTTGAGCGGCAGCAGGCTGTTCCTCCTCACACACACGCAGGGATGAAGCGCGTTGAGAACGTGGCGAGCCGTGGATCTGCAACAGCTGCTCGTCTCTCATCATGTGTTTGTCTGTCAGGCGCACAAACACACAGCTGCGATGAGCGACAGCTTCTCCCAACCATCCCTCAAACGACCGGGAACATCGGATGACCTTCAACTGATTCACAGCTTTGAGAAACACGAGTCTGTCAAAGTTCAGAGCAAACGGCCTTCCGGGAACAACGTTTATTTAAATGCAGCAGCGTTTCAGAATCTTCATGCAACACTCAGTGACGTTTGAGAAACACGGACTGTGTGCTTCAGCTCGACTTTAATGACTGACTGGAATGTGTGTTACACACACACACACTCTATCTCACACTCACACACACAAACACGCTTACACACACACTCACTCAGACTCAAACACACACTCTCTTTCTCTATCTCACAATCACACACTCAAACAGTCACAAGCACACTCCCTCTCACGCACGTACTCACAAACAAACACACACTCTCACACACACACACTTACACTCAAACACACACACTCTTTCTCTCTCTCACTCACTCACACACAAACACACACTCTCTCACGCACACACACAAACACACACTCTCATGCACACACTTACACTCAAACACACACACGCACACTTTTTCTCTCTCTTTCTCTCACACTCAAACACACACTCTCTCATTCTCACACTCACTCTCTCACACTCAAACACACACTCTCTCATTCTCACACTCGAACACACACTCTCTCACGCACACACACACTCACACACTCTCTCATTCTCATACTCACACTCGAACACACACTCTCTCTCATTTTCACACTCAAACACACACTCTCTCATTCTCACACTCAAACACTCTCTCACGCACACACACACTCACACACAAACACACACCACACTCTCACGCACACACTTACACTCAAACACACACACACTTTTTCTCTCTCTCTCACACTCAAACACACACTCTCTCTCTCTCATTCTCACACTAAAACACACACTCTCTCATTCTCACACTCACTCTCTCACACTCAAACACACACACTCTCTCATTCTCACACTCAAACACACACTCGCTCTCATTTTCACACTCAAACACTCACTCTTTCACACTCACTCTCAAACACTCATTCTCACACTCACTCTCTCACACTCAAACACACACTCTCTCTCATTCTCACACTCAAACACACACACTCTCTATCTCACTCTCACACACACACACTTTCTTTATCTCACACTTACTCTCTCACACACACTCACACTCAAACACTCTCTCATTCTCACACTTAAACACTCTCTCATTCTCACACTCAAACACACACACTCTCTATCTCACTCTCACACACACACACTTTCTTTATCTCACACTCACTCTCTCACACACACTCACACTCAAACACTCTCTCTCATTCTCACACTAAAACACACTCTCATTCTCACACTCACTCTCTCACACTCAAACACACACTCTCTCTCATTTTCACACTCAAACACTCTCTCATTCTCACACTCACTCTCTCACACTCAAACACACACTCTCTCTCATTCTCACACTCAAACACACACACACTCTATCTCACTCTCACACACACACACTCTTTCTTTATCTCACACTCACTCTCTCACACACACTCACACTCAAACACTCTCTCATTCTCACACTTAAACACACACTCTCTCTCTCATGAATCTGTCAAAGTTCAGAACAAACAGACTTCCGGTAACAAAAGTGACATATGTTTAAATGTAGCAGCGTTTGGTAATCTTCATCTTCATCAGTGTGGTTTGAGGAACTGTGTGCTTCTCCTCGACTCTCTTGTTCTCGGAGCTGGTCTTCGTTAGCCGGCTGTCATGTGACCCACCTCTGATCCTCGGAGCACGAAACACGCGGCTCTTTGAAGCTGGGCTCTGCTCCGGATGTATTTTTCATGACGGAGTGTGTACTGCGCACCATCCCCTAATTATCCACTCCAGCTAATAGCAGACATGGAGTGCAGTTTCTGCTCATGCATTTATTCATCGCATCTCATAAAGTCACTGTCTTCTTCTGATTAAAGAAAGGCTGCTTTAGAACAATTCCTGTTGTTCTCCCGCATCGTTCTGAGCCGGACACATCCGGTTCTGTAAATCCCTGTGTTTCAGCCCGGGCAGGTCCGCCACCTCCGACCTCTGACCTCGTCCGAATCCTGTTCGACTCCTAACCCGTTCCTCATTGCCCCAGAAACCTGAAGGATTTAATGATTCGAGGGGTGAAATATGAGCTGGAGATCAACTAGTGAAATGACTAACCCAGTATAACCAGTGTACTTAATATTATTTATTAATAATAATACTTTATGCTTTATTTAAAAGAAAACACTTTTTAGTATAATTCAAATCTTTGAGTAAACAAAAGAATGACTGATATTGTTAGTAATATTCCAAACTGAGCGAAAATGCTGATATTCATATTTAATTCTGATGCTTGAGTAAATCAATGAGATCTTCATAACAGATTTGCATAAAATGCATGTAATTACAATTTTTACATTCCTGCATTTATCAGCTGCTTTTATCATCGCATTCAAGAAACACATTGACATTCTAATCAGTTCTTGCTTTCCTTGGGAATTGAACCCATGACCTTGATGTTGCAAGCACTGCTCTCTACTGATAGACACACAGGAAAACCATCAATATCAATTCCTTAGCAACAATTAAACGCTCCATTTTAAGATCAAATCTCTGTAGTTTTAAAGCATATAATGTATATTTGCCGGGTTTCGTGTGTGAGAGTGTGTATGCTCTGAATGCTCGCGTGTTGTCCTGCGGGTGTGAGGAGCGTCTGCTGTTTCCTCACGTTTATTTCGGGCTGTGATGCTGCTCGGGCTCCCGGCGGTCGGTGGGTTTGGCTGGGAACGGACGCCCACTCGCGCTCCGGTAATCACACTCCAGCCGACCGGAAACACTGCGGCCCTTCGGGGGCTCGCGTCCGCTGAACGACAGATATCCACATATCCCACACCTGATCTCCTCATCCAGCGATCCACAGAAACCCCGGCATGAATTAAAGATGAGCTTTTCCTGCAGTAATTGCTCTCCGTTCCCGCGCTCGTTAATATCAGTGACGTCACGAGCCTTTAATGACATGATTACAGTGACCGCCGATCATCTTCATCTTCCTCACTCACTCCTGGGTTTTGGTTTACAGTTATGAAAAGCTGCTCATGCTAATGAAGGCCTGCTAACGAAGCTTTTTTCACTTTAAAGTAGATTATTAGAGTTTGTTTCGAGTGGTGTACTTCATGTTAAATGTGTAACTTGAAAAGAATGTTGTGCTTCCTTTTTGTAGCTGTTTTTCAGGAACATTCCATTAATATTCTTAAAAAATATGACTTTTTTTAAAACCGTTGATATATATATATTTTTTATGGCGTATGCAGAATCGGGTCATCACATCATAATCTGCATGATGTTCGTGAATCTGGACTTTAATGACGGACTGAATGTGTGTTTGCTGCTTTGAAGTTTTCAGTGCGAGCCGCTTAATTGTTTCAAAAGTTGGATGCCATTAAAATGAAATACAAAAGAAGAGTAAAAAATTCATAAGAGCTGAAACTGAGTCAGAACAGAATCTAGATCAGACACGCACTCACACACTCTCTTTCTCTATCTCACACAAATACTTTCTCTCACACACAGAATCAGACATACACAAACTTACACTCTTAGACACACTCTTAGACATACACTCTCTCTCTGTTTCTTTCTCTCTCCCTCACAATCACTCGCTTGCTTTCTCTCTCTCTCTTTCAAACACACTCTTACACATACACTCACCTAAAAGATTATTAGGAACACATTAATATTATGTTTGACCCCCTTTCACCTTCAGAACTGCCTTAATTCTACATGGCATTGATTCGATGATTCGAAAGATTCAAGCTTTGTGACGGTGCATTATCCTGCTGGAAGCATCAGAGGATGGGTACATGGTGGGCATGAAGGGATGGGCATGGTCAGAAACAGTGCTCAGGCAGACCGTGGCATTTAAACGATGCCTAATTGGCACTAAGGGGCTTAAAGTGTGCCAAGAAAAATCCCCCACACCATTACACCACCATCACCAGCCTGCACAGTGGTAACGAGGCTTGATGGATCCATGTTCTCATTCTGTTTATGCCAAATTCTGACTCTACCATCTGAATGTCTCAACAGAAATCATCAGACCAGCAACATTTTTCCAGTCTTCAACTGTCCAGTTTTGGTGATCTGGTGCAAATTGTGCCTGAAACAGCTTGAATCAGTCGCCCATGACCTCTGACCTCTAGCATCAACAAGGCATTTTCTCCCGCAGGACTGCTGCATACTGGATGCTTTTCCCTTTTCACACCATTCTTTGTAAACCTTAGAAATGGTTGTGTGTGAAAATCCCAGTAAGTGAGCAGATTGTGAAACACTCAGACCGGCCCGTCTGGCAGCAACAACATGCCACACTCAAAACCTGCTGAAATCACCTTTCTTTCCCATTCTGACATTCAGGAGATTGTCTTGAGCAGGAACAACCCCTAAATGCAGTGAAGCAGCTGCCATGTGATTGGTTGATTAGATAATTGCATTCATGAGAAATTGAACAGCTGTTCCAAATATTCCTTTAGGTGAGTGTACATTTTCTCTTTCTCTCTCTTTCTCTTTCTCTTTCACACACACACACACACCCTCATTAGATCGCACTGATTAGTGATTGAGTTCTGCTGCTGTCAGATTCATCGAAGATCGCGCCCACTATGCGCGCCCACGACTGCGCTCAGCGGGGGAGCGCGCTCGCGAACGTCAGCCAGTTCGATTCACCTGAACCAATCGGTTCATTCGGGCGATTCGCTTCAATGAACAAATTAGATCACTCAAAAGCGTCTTTTTTATCTTATAAATATTACTGCTTCCAACAGCATTCGATTAGGATTGCATTCGTTTTTCCAACCTTATTGTTAAAAACTAAATTAACAATTTTATATATATAAAATTAATTAATTACATATATAATTAAGTTAATAAATATTTTTTCTTCTTAATATTATTATGAATCAACCCAGCTACTGTTAACAATATTTTTCCATACTTTTACTTGTAAGAAAATTATTCAGTCCATTGATTCATATGCACTTTGAGAATCGGTTTGACCGAGTCATTATAGAAGAATCGGTTCCCATGAACGAGTCGCTGCTGAATCGGGGAGCGACAGATGCTCGTCAGATCGCAGACAGATATGAGAGGAGTCGCTCTCGCTCTCTTTCTGAGGATGTAACGACACATTTATTCTTTAAAGAGAAACTTTAACATTGTCCTCTCCATCGCGAGACTTTCTCCCGTTTCCACGATGTTTTCTGTGTATTCTCGCGTCGTTCTGCTTTCCTGCGGTGAGTAACTTTGTGGTTTAATCATCTCAGAAAAACATTAAAGCTGCAATATTGCAGTATGTGTGTGTGTTTGCGAGGCACGCGAGCGAATCAGATGCGGATGATTGAATCAAACGAATTCATGTCTGATTAGAAGATTTTTAATGCTCATGAAATGTTTTAAAATTAAATTAACCGAATAATTTCATTATTTAAAAAAACGTTTTTTAAATGTTTTGAACGTTACATTTAATTCGAACGATCAAAAGTAACAAGTGTAACATTTCAGAAGAACACATGATCATTCCGTGAGTGACGAGAACATTATTAAATACTTTAAAATAGCATTTCTGGAAGAGAGATAATAATCCATACCTGACAGAGAGAGAGAGAGCGCGTGTGTGTGTGTGTGTGTGAAAGAGAAAGAGAGTATGTGTGTGTGTGTGTGTGTGTGAGTGAGTGAGAGCGAGAGAGAGAGAGAGACATTTTGTGTGTCCACAGTGTGTGTGATGTAACGTGTGTGTGTGTTCACAGTGAGTGTGTGTGTGGCGGTCAGTGCTGGTCCGGGTTCCTCGTGTGTGTCTGCACTCAGAGAGCTTCATGCGGGTCAGCAGATGACGGCCGACATCCCGCCGGATCTCTCCGGACACTGGGTGTCCGACAGGTGAGGAGATGCACACACACACACACACACTCCTTCAATCCCATAATGCACCGCTGTAACGAGCTAGAGATTACCCATAATGCACCGCTGTAATGAGCTAAAGATTACCCATAATGCACCGCTGTAACGAGCTAGAGATTACCCATAATGCACCGCTGTAACGAGCTAGAGATTACCCATAATGCACCGCTGTAACGAGCTAGAGATTACCCATAATGCACCGCTGTAACGAGCTAGAGATCACCCATAATGCACCGCTGTAACGAGCTAGAGATTACCCATAATGCACCGCTGTAACGAGCTAGAGATTACCCATAATGCACCGCTGTAACGAGCTAGAGATTACCCATAATGCACCGCTGTAATGAGCTAAAGATTACCCATAATGCACCGCTGTAACGAGCTAGAGATTACCCATAATGCACCGCTGTAACGAGCTAGAGATTACCCATAATGCACCGCTGTAACGAGCTAGAGATTACCCATAATGCACCGCTGTAACGAGCTAGAGATCACCCATAATGCACCGCTGTAACGAGCTAGAGATTACCCATAATGCACCGCTGTAACGAGCTAGAGATTACCCATAATGCACCGCTGTAACGAGCTAGAGATTACCCATAATGCACTCTGTATCCGACGTCACTGTAACTCCCGAAGCGAATCTCCACTGACGGTAATCACCGTACATTTTGACGGTTTAATTATGGATAAGCTAGATTCATAATTGATGTTTGATGTTGTTGATAAAGGTTTTCCAGACGGATTTATCTTTGATCAGTTTATAAACCAGGAAATGGTGTAAACGAGCAATCAAGCAAACGTTGATCGCCTGTTACTGGAGCAGAACCGAGAGCATGAGGAACACGCCGCCGTCTGTGTGATTATACGATGGAAACGGGCATGGCGCCATGGTAACGTGATTATGGTATGTTGTGGTTGCAGCTGCGAGGTTCGACCCGGCCCGGAGTTCCTCACCCGCTCCTATCGCTTCTACCCCAACCACACCTTTCAGGCGCTGCAGTTCTACTTCCAGGACCGGCAGTGCCAGCGACCCGCTTACAGCCTCCTGGTCCGGGGCCACGTGCACCCGCTGCGGGCGTCCTGGGTGGTGCGCGGTGCCACGGCGGCCGAGTACCAGCTGAGCAGCGTCCAGCTGCTGTGCCACGACCCGGCGGCGGCGGTTAGCCTCCAGCGGCGGCTGGACCCGGCCTGCGACCCGCAGCTGCTGCCCGGCCTGGCACTGGAGCTGTGGGCGGCGGGTCGTGACTGCACCCGCGGCTTAGACTTCAGCATGCAGGAGCTGCAGCTGATGCGGCTGGAGCGACGCGGTCACCATGGCGACCCCGCCAGACGGGCGGAGGAGCTGTTCCTGGGAGACGTTCACACTGAGCGCGCTCAGAGGAGACTCCACCAGCCCGCGGGGTACCAGACCCCCCTGCAGCGCGCCAAGGTCAGAGCCCCCCCACACTCATGCCCTTCATCTGAATGAGCACTAACACTGAGAGAGAGTGTGACACACACACACACACACACACACACACACACTCCCTCAGCGCATACACAACAGAACGCAGTGCGGGAGAAAGAACTGCATTTAAAGCATTTATGTCAGTGTTTCTGAACTCCTGAAACGCCTCTGTTTCTTCCTCATTATAATATTCCTCATTATCATAATTCATGCGCAGAATAAAGGGGCGGGGCTTGAGCGAGTGAGTCGTGTGTTGAAACTGGTGGTTATGGGAAGGGGCGGGACATTTCCCAAACACACTGGAAGCTCTCGACCAATCACAACACACCGATCCAGCCGACCAATCAGAGCACAGTGTGCTTTCAGAAGGAGGAGCTTCATAGAGACAGGAACTAAACAGAGCGTTTCTGACAGACTGGGAAGAGACGAATTAATTAATTTAATGTGAATTCATTAGTTTCTTCTGATCTCGGGAGAAGGCCTCGAAATAACTCAAAACAAACATTAAAGTGAGCACTGAAAATGAAGACATGTATTATTTTAATAATTTTAATTCATTCATAAGGTCTGGAAAGCCGGGATATTTGATGAAGTGTGATTTCTAAACCTGGAAAAGTCATGAAAATATATTAGAATCTTAAAACTTCATGTGCAAAAACAGTATTTTATCAGGTAGAAACTGTGAGTAAAAATATATTTTCTTTCATGCAGTCATGCAGATTCATTATTTTATTTTAAAGTACAAACACTCCTCGTTTATGTAAATAAAATAAACAACAACTAAAGCTCAATGCAATGATTTATCTGTGAAATTTACTAGCAGAGAAACACTAAGTCAGAAAGGTTGAGATATGAATGATAATTGCTTGATTAATAACCTGATCATCATCTGGCGTTTAAACTCCTGCGATCGAGACGCAGAAACTCTAAACTTCCGTCGTTCAGCGCGAGTTAAAATAAAACCAGCAAAGCTGAAAAATACATGAAGCTTTTGACACAAGAATGATTAATGCATGAACTGTCATGTTCGCTGAACTAAGAGTGTGTTTAATACGTAACATTGTGCTTAATTTGGGACGTGACATGGCCTGTGATTAATTCATGTCCGTCACGGCCTTCCCGGCGTCTGGCGCTCCGAGGAATCCCACGCTTTTCCCAGCGCCGTTTAGAGCGTGTGATTGGAGCGGGATCCTCCGGTTCTTCAAAGGGAATGTGGAAGTGCTGTTTGCGAAGGGCATCGGTCTGGACGGCGCCTGCGGCTCTGGACCGAGACCAGCTCTCCTGACGGATTCATTTCTTTCATGTGCCCCCCCCCCCCATCACCCCCCCGCCGCAGCTGAAAGGGGCAGGAAACATGTAATGCAATGTTAATGAATTCTGGTCGTCTGAATAATTGATGGGCAGCCCGACTCCAGTCAGCAGAGCGACTCAAACTCTGCACGCGTGTCTCTCATTGATCGGGATTAAATCTCGGCACGCCGGAGAGACGTGCGGCTCGGAAGGCATTATCACTCCCAACCACACCGTTATGATCCTGAACCGTCCTTGTGTCCCACCGTCCCTCAAGCTCTGTGTCGCTGAGTTCTGATGATCCGCTTCCAGAGTTACTACTGATTTGGATCCGTAAGAATGTTTTAATTACTGGTCGGAATTTTGCAATAATTCATAAAGAGTCTCTTCTGCTCAGCTGTATTTAATATATCATAAATGCATTAAAACAGTGTGCAGTAATACCTTGAGATACAAGTGTCCCAACACACGAATATTCTGAGATACGAGCAAATATTTGAGATATGAGCAATTCGAGTTACGAACTCATCCTGGAACGGATTATGCTCGTATTACTGTAATATTATATCAGTAAAATACAGTAAAACAGTGTAATATTATATCAGTGTAAAACAGCTGTTTTCTATGTGAATATATAGTAAAGTGTCATTTATTCCTGTGATTAAAGCTGAATTTATTAGATGATAAATACAGTAAAAGAGTGTAATATTATATCAGTGTAAAACAGCTGTTTTCTGTGTGAATATATAATAAAGTGTCATTTATTCCTGTGATTAAAGCTGAATTTATTAGATGATAAATACAGTAAAACAGTGTAATATTATATCAGTGTAAAACAGCTGTTTTCTATGTGAATATATAGTAAAGTGTCATTTATTCCTGTGATTAAAGCTGAATTTATTAGATGATAAATACAGTAAAACAGTGTAATATTATATCAGTGTAAAACAGCTGTTTTCTGTGTGAATATATAGTAAAGTGTCATTTATTCCTGTGATTAAAGCTGAATTTATTAGATGATGAATACAGTAAAACAGTGTAATATTATATCAGTGTAAAACAGCTGTTTTCTATGTGAATATATAGTAAAGTGTCACTTATTCCTGTGATTAAAGCTGAATTTATTAGATGATAAATACAGTAAAACAGTGTAATATTATATCAGTGTAAAACAGCTGTTTTCTATGTGAATATATAGTAAAGTGTCATTTATTCCTGTGATTAAAGCTGAATTTATTAGATGATGAATACAGTAAAACAGTGTAATATTATATCAGTGTAAAACAGCTGTTTTCTATGTGAATATATAGTAAAGTGTCATTTATTCCTGTGATTAAAGCTGAATTTATTAGATGATAAATACAGTAAAACAGTGTAATATTATATCAGTGTAAAACAGCTGTTTTCTATGTGAATATATAGTAAAGTGTCATTTATTCCTGTGATTAAAGCTGAATTTATTAGATGATAAATACAGTAAAACAGTGTAATATCATATCAGTGTAAAACAGCTGTTTTCTATGTGAATATATAGTAAAGTGTCATTTATTCCTGTGATTAAAGCTGAATTTATTAGATGATGAATACAGTAAAACAGTGTAATATTATATCAGTGTAAAACAGCTGTTTTCTATGTGAATATATAGTAAAGTGTCATTTATTCCTGTGATTAAAGCTGAATTTATTAGATGATAAATACAGTAAAACAGTGTAATATTATATCAGTGTAAAACAGCTGTTTTCTGTGTGAATATATAGTAAAGTGTCATTTATTCCTGTGATTAAAGCTGAATTTATTAGATGATAAATACAGTTAAACAGTGTAATATTATATCAGTGTAAAACAGCTGTTTTCTATGTGAATATATAGTAAAGTGTCACTTATTCCTGTGATTAAAGCTGAATTTATTAGATGATAAATACAGTAAAAGAGTGTAATATTATATCAGTGTAAAACAGCTGTTTTCTATGTGAATATATAGTAAAGTGTCATTTATTCCTGTGATTAAAGCTGAATTTATTAGATGATAAATACAGTAAAACAGTGTAATATTATATCAGTGTAAAACAGCTGTTTTCTATGTGAATATATAGTAAAGTGTAATTTATTCCTGTGGTTAAAGCTGAATTTATTAGATGATACAGTAAAACAGTGTAATATTATATCAGTGTAAAACAGCTGTTTTCTATGTGAATATATAGTAAAGTGTCATTTATTCCTGTGATTAAAGCTGAATTTATTAGATGATAAATACAGTAAAAGAGTGTAATATTATATCAGTGTAAAACAGCTGTTTTCTATGTGAATATATAGTAAAGTGTCATTTATTCCTGTGATTAAAGCTGAATTTATTAGATGATAAATACAGTAAAACAGTGTAATATTATATCAGTGTAAAACAGCTGTTTTCTGTGTGAATATATAATAAAGTGTCATTTATTCCTGTTATTAAAGCTGAATTTATTAGATGATAAATACAGTAAAACAGTGTAATATTATATCAGTGTAAAACAGCTGTTTTCTATGTGAATATATAGTAAAGTGTCATTTATTCCTGTGATTAAAGCTGAATTTATTAGATGATAAATACAGTGAAACAGTGTAATATTATATCAGTGTAAAACAGCTGTTTTCTATGTGAATGTATAGTAAAGTGTCATTTATTCCTGTGATTAAAGATGAATTTATTAGATGATAAATACAGTAAAACAGTGTAATATTATATCAGTGTAAAACAGCTGTTTTCTATGTGAATATATAGTAAAGTGTCACTTATTCCTGTGATTAAAGCTGAATTTATTAGATGATAAATACAGTAAAAGAGTGTAATATTATATCAGTGTAAAACAGCTGTTTTCTATGTGAATATATAGTAAAGTGTCATTTATTCCTGTGATTAAAGCTGAATTTATTAGATGATAAATACAGTAAAACAGTGTAATATTATATCAGTGTAAAACAGCTGTTTTCTGTGTGAATATATAGTAAAGTGTCATTTATTCCTGTGATTAAAGCTGAATTTATTAGATGATAAATACAGTGAAACAGTGTACTATTATATCAGTGTAAAACAGCTGTTTTCTATGTGAATATATAGTAAAGTGTCATTTATTCCTGTGATTAAAGCTGAATTTATTAGATGATAAATACAGTAAAAGAGTGTAATATTATATCAGTGTAAAACAGCTGTTTTCTATGTGAATATATAGTAAAGTGTCATTTATTCCTGTGATTAAAGCTGAATTTATTAGATGATAAATACAGTAAAACAGTGTAATATTATATCAGTGTAAAACAGCTGTTTTCTCTGTGAATATATAGTAAAGTGTCATTTATTCCTGTGATTAAAGCTGAATTTATTAGATGATAAATACAGTAAAAGAGTGTAATATTATATCAGTGTAAAACAGCTGTTTTCTATGTGAATATATAGTAAAGTGTCATTTATTCCTGTGATTAAAGCTGAATTTATTAGATGATAAATACAGTGAAACAGTGTACTATTATATCAGTGTAAAACAGCTGTTTTCTATGTGAATATATAGTAAAGTGTCATTTATTCCTGTGATTAAAGCTGAATTTATTAGATGATAAATACAGTAAAAGAGTGTAATATTATATCAGTGTAAAACAGCTGTTTTCTATGTGAATGTAACGGACTTGAATCGGTCTTCATCCAAAAACCACACGAACACTTGACTACAGATGGGTTTTTTTACTGTAATGAGAAGAAATTAAATAGTAGAACAATCAGTAGCTTCTCTCTCTCTGATATTTACTCAGAGCTCGACGAGAGAGAGCCATACAGTGCGCATCCTCCAGTCTCGCAGATAGACTGAGACTGTCACATATTTAACCAAAAAACAACCAGAAAATAAAATAGAAACATTAATAACAAAAACATAAATATAACATTTCTTACTCTATAAAATGTACATTAACAATTATTAATATAATACAACAGTGCATAAAGAATACACAGTATAAATAATAACATGAATGTTAATTATAGTGTTTACTATATTGTTACGACAATATTAACTATATATAACCTTGTTATTACAAATCACAAATCAATTTAGAATGAAATTGTATAACGCACCATACCGTATGTATGTATAACAACGTGTAGGCCGCACCACGTGCGTCACATTCTACACGTGCAACACATTCTCGCTCTAATAACGCGCTACATATCAACAATTCAAAATAATCACTCGATTTTAAACAAAACCATATTAACATACCTGTAATGAGAAGAAATGAAATAGTAGAACAATCAGTAGCTTCTCTCTCTCTGATATTTACTCTGCACATACAATGAAACTCAATTAGCGCCATAATACACTCCACAAAAATTAAATAACATACAAAATAATACATTTTAAATATGACTAACAAAAGTAAAAATGACAATCAATTAATTATATTAATCTTTCGCTAAACATGTATTAAAACAACCGTCACTATACCAGAGCTCGACGAGAGAGAGCCATACAGTGCGCATCCTCCAGTCTCGCAGATAGACTGAGACTATTGGGTGACGCGCATATGGAAAACTCTGTGATTATTCCGCCAATATTCCTCCTCAACAATGTTCAAATAAAATAGTCCCACAAACAACACACTTGTCCACTATAAACAAAATAGAAAAACAACAAAATTTCGTGAAGTTCAATAATTCACACTAATTACAAAAATAAGAAATTAAAACAATTACTTTAAACAAAATAAAACTAATTTACACAATTATTGTAGAAAAAATTAGAACAAATAAATTAGTTTTTTTTTATCTTTTTTCACACCGGCTACATTCTCCCCCCTGAACTCCACAAATTTTGTCCATTACAGGGATAGGATACACTTAATCAGACCAACTATTATCCAGAATATTGTGCAACAAAATATGTTTCCCACTAGCAGGGAAAGTAGCTATAGCAGGTTGATCAGGCCTATTATAGTCACTCGCAAAAGGTGCCTTAAACACTCTTCAACAGATGAACTCATCTCTTGTCTGGAACAAATACATGCAGTAGTGTATTAACTCAAAGATGTTCAATTCTACAATTTAAACTAGAAACCAAAAATCCTCTCTTGTACAATACATTTTTATCTCAATAAAGATCTTACAACTTCACCAACCGGATTCAAAATTTTTATGGATTGAGTCATACTCTCGATCAATCTGTTAACTGGTTTCACTGTTCTACCTGCTCTGGTTCGAACTCTAGTTTCCTCTTTTCCAGGCGGTGGCTCAACAACTTTAGTAGGTGAAGCACAATGGTCTTCACTGAGAACTGTATCAAAAAGCGAACTACAGGAACCAAAATCAGGTCTTCCATCTGGACCACTTACGTTGCTGTTCTCCTTGACAGAGCCATCAATTGACAACAATTGTTCATGTTCCAACGACCCAGGGACTACATCCAGTGAATCAATACTATCAGATCTGCAAGATAATCCATGCTGAGAACCATCAGAAGCTACGGTATCTTCCACCCAACTCGCAACTCGCTCAGACGAAGAACACAACTCAGATGTAGGTTCACCAGCAATCATGGACACATCCCTACTGCTGATGACTGATTCACCATCATCCCCACATAAATCTGGTTCTTCCAACCCAAGTGGCAGGAAGTTCGCTTGTAACAGCAAATTGCGATGAACAGTTTTCTCCAAACCCGTTTTGGTGTTACGTATACGGTAAATATGGCACTGGGGGTTCACTGCCATCACTTTATATGGTGTGGACTCCCATTTGTCTGCCAATTTCCTTTTTCCCCGTTCAGTTTTGTTGGCCAGCAGAACCTGATCACCCAACTCAATGCTACAACCCTTCGTTCTTTTGTTATACAACTCAGTTTGACGTTGTTGACTGGCATCAACATTCCCCTGAGCAACAGTCAGAGCTTCTTTCAAGTTGTCTCTCAGCCTTTTCACATACTTGTCGTAATCAACAACATCGCAGTCTCTCTCGACATTTGCAAACATCACATCAACTGGCAACTTTGGGATTCTGCCAAACATTAAGTAGAATGGGGCGTAACCAGTGGACTCATGGGCAGTACAATTATATGCAAAAGTCAGTGTCTGTAGCAACTGTGACCACTTTTCTTTGGACCTTGGCGGCAGTGCTCGGATCATGTTGCCCAATGTTCTATTGAAACGTTCAACGCTGCCATTCCCCATGGGATGGTAAGCAGTTGTTCTGGACTTTTTTACTCCAGCGACCTGTAACAATTCTCGGATCAGCTGGCTCTCAAAGTTTGCTCCTTGATCCGAGTGAATCCTATCAGGGAACCCATACACACAAAAATACCGGTCCCACAACTGTTGCGCTACCTGCTTTGCGGACTGGTTACGACACGGGAACGCGTGAGACATTCGGGAAAAGTGATCAGTTACGACCAACACATCTACATTATGACCTTTTGAGCTTTCTGCGGTCCAAAAATCGATGCATACTAACTCCATTGGACTAGACGTTTTCACACTCTCTAACGGGGCCCTACCTTCAGGTTCGGGTGTTTTGCTGACGACGCAGCGCTTACAACATTTGACGTACCCACGAACATCACGCTCCAACCCGACCCAAAAGAATCTTTGTCTTGCCAGATACAGAGTTCTACTTTGACCCTGGTGCCCTGCTTCATCATGAACGCCTGTCATCACCTGTGTGACCAAAGAGGATGGAACTACATACTGTAAGCGTTTCTTTCCAGTCACGTTATCTTTGCTGGCACGATACAGGACACCATCTAGTATCTTCAACCTGTCCCACTGCTTTAATACTCTGAGCACCTTATATGTCTCACCAGCACGCTCACGACGCGTGGCTCTCTTGCCCCTCTGGATGTAAAAGAGGACCCTAGACAAACAAGGATCATTCTGTTGCCGGTCTCGAAGTTCTTCTAACGAGAAAACAGGTAGTGGGCATTGCCCAGCAGGCGACAACTGTTGTGTGTCTTGAGTGATACAAGAGATCGCTCTTGCTTCAACTCCTACTTCCCAGTCACTGTGACCCTCTAACACCGCAGAGACCTCAGCGCTGGACAGTAGACAATTGCTTGTTGCTTCCACACTCTGGATGCAAGCACTAAGTCTAAACGCATCCTGCACTGTGTCTTTCTCAAACTGCTCTGCTTCCTCAAGTAAAGAACCATAAGGCTCATTCAGGAGTCTCTGACTGACCCGGTTCTGAATAAAGGGTTGACGACTCAAAGCATCGGCCACTACATTCTTACTACCTGGTATGTATTTGATGCTAAACCGGTAGGGTGCCAATTTGGAAACCCATCTCTGCTCACACGCGTCGAGTTTAGGCTTCGTGAGGATGTAAGTTAACGGATTGTTGTCCGTCCATACAACGAACTCATGGCCTTTCAGCCAGTGGCTGAATTTGTCACAAACGGACCACTTTAACGCCAAAAACTCCAAACGGTGAGCGGGATATTTGGTCTGAGCACGTGAAAGGGATTTGCTAGCAAAAGCAATCGGCCGAGCTCTAGTCTCACCCTCTGAAACCTGAGACAACACAGCGCCCAACCCATCCATAGACGCATCAGTGGACAAAACAAACGGACGGCTAAAATCAGGATGTGATAATACCACCGAATTCATCAGAGCAGCTTTTAGCTGCTGGAAGGCACTACTGTGCTCCTCCTTCCAGTCACCAGGACTCAACTTCCTGAATGTTGCAGCACCCTTTCTCGAAGGCTTTTTGCCCCTTGTTGCAGCTGTCAAAGTAAACAGAGGTTTTGCGATGGTGGAGCAATTTTGGATAAACCTCTGATAATACAACACCATTCCTAGAAACGATTTAATCTTTCTTTGGGAGGGGGTCACCCTATCATCCATCATCAAATCACACTCCATCACCGCTTCAATAGCGCTGACCTTGTCTGGGTCAGTCGCTACTCCTGAACTATCAATGATGTGGCCCAAGAACCGCACACTCCGCTGGAGGAAATGGCACTTTTTAGGAGCCAACTTTAACCCGTGCTCTCTAAGCTTACTGAATACTGTCTCAAGTCTCTTGATGGCCTCACTCTCGTCTGGGGCGTACACAAGTAAGTCATCCAAATAGCAAAGCAACGTCAGGAAATTTTGATCGCCAAAGATGTTTGTCATTAAACGCATGAAACTGGCGGGACTATTGCACAACCCTTGCGGCAAACGGTTAAACTCATAAAGACCCATAGGTGTTGTAAAAGCCGTGAACTTTTTGTCATCCTCTGCCATTGCGATGTTATAAAAGCCAGAGGTAAGATCCATCACACTAAATATTGCGTTCCCACCCAGGGCCGCCAAGCAGTCTGCTTGATGAGGCAACGGGTGCGCATCCTTGATGGTCCTGGCATTAAGCCAGCGGTAATCGACACAAACGCGAAGATCACCACTTTTCTTCCATACCAGGACCAGCGGAGATGCCCACTCACTACAAGACTTACGGATAATCTCTTGCTCTTCCATTTCTGAGAGCACTTTTCTCAGTGTCTGGTACTGAGCCGGAGGAACACGTCGGTACGGGAGTCTGAATGGTCTGGCGTCCGACAGGTGGATCCTGTGGATGAACTCTTTGGCCTTACCACAATCTAGCTTGTGTTTAGAAAACACATCTTGATATTTCTGGACCAACTGCAAAATCTGGCTTTTCCAATACGGAGTTACTTCGCAAGAATCAATATCAAGATCCCCAAGACCAAGCTTCTGCAATGTGCTGCGAAAATCAGAGATAGGACTATCTGCATCTACACTACAGGAGACAGACTGACTCTGCACACTCAAGGTCTCTCCATCACCATGCTCAGATAGCGCACCCAGATCTTCAACAGCCAAAACAGGAGATACTTCTGCTATTTTAGCATTGCGCCTCAAAGTGATAGGCTCACTGGACGGGTTGATCACCTTAACCGGCACCCACCTGTCACCAGGCAATGTGGCTATAACACGCCCAACAAGAACACCTTTCTGATGGGGTTGCGCTTTTGATGGTTCGATTAGCACAGTGCTACCCACAGAAATAGTGGAACTTGTCGGGAGCCTACCCCACACAAGGTGCTCGCGTTGCGGTAAAAGTGTGACTGCTTGAGTGAGCTTAACAGTACCGACGACAGTTGGAATACTACTACCCTCCCATCTATTATGTCCAGACAGCATGCTCAAAAACTGTTGAATTTCTGGTTCTCTTGTAGAATTTGGCTGGTTCATGACACGCCAATAACTTTGCGACTGCTTGAGTTGACTGAGAACGAACTTGATTACATTGGTACCAACGATTAACTGATCTTTCTGTCCGGGTACAACCAAGGTAGGCACAATTACCGAATGTCCATACACACATATCTTTAGCTGGTGAATACACTTGGGCTTGACCCGAACACCTCCACAACCGACAAGCAAAACGTCGGCATGAGGCTGCTCAGACTCAAGTGTCCCGCATGCATCCAGCAGCCTTTGCTCAGTTTCTTCATTAATGGTACATGCCATAGAACCAGTGTCTAACAAGCCTTGGCAAGTGACCGTATCATTCACCAACACATCTGTATAAAACAAGCTGTCAGCTCTTTCCAATTTCGCAATGTTCTGGAAAATGACACTGCCACCTGATTCGGCCTGACAATGGCTACTATAGATGACCATAGGATCATCTTCACTGGTGAGGGGCTGACTTAAGACACCCACATGGTCCCCTCCTTGATGTGAGTGAACTAGTTTCCCTGATCGTCACCAGTCTGGGCTACGGCTTGGCCAGCAGCCTTGTGACACTCCCTGCGTTGATGCCCAATCTCTAAGCAAGCAAGGCATCTTTTCTCTCTCATACAGTGAGAGCGGGTCGAGTGAGCTCTGTCTCCACAGACTCCACATGAAGAGGATCGATACCACTGTGACGTTCTAGGCCTCGACTCTGAAACAGGTACGGTAGTACGCTCAAGCACCCTTTCTAACATTTTCAGCACACGCTCTAATGTACCCAGGTCTGTGGCTTCGCTTGTTTTAGAATGCTGAACGGCGGCACATGATGCGGAGTTAATGCCCATACCTTCATTCTCTCCCACTACTCGAGCACTAGCAGGGTTTTCAGCAACAACGGCCTGATTCACCGCAACCCTAGGAACAGACTGAACTGGCTTCCGAGGTCTATAGTCTCTCTCATACTCATCAATGGCCTCCTGGACCTCCCCAGCTGACCATTTGCTCATGGGCTTGGACCTAAAGACACTGGAAAGATCGGGATTAGGACAGTTCCTGATAAACATCAATGCAATCTCCGAACTCATATTTTCCATCTTTCCACCAGATCTTTGTAGACGAGCATCTGCTAGCTCAGCTGCCTCATTTAACCTGACCCAGTAGTCAACAGGGCGCTCATTAGGTTTTGGCTGTGTTGCATAGAAATCGGCTAACGGTTGGCACGAGCCAGGGCTTTCACTAAAATAACGCCGCAGAACCTCATATACTTCTTCACGACAGAATACTGTGGCTGGGCTACTTTTCAGTTTGACCTTGACAATACTCTTTGCTCTGCCACAAAGATGACTCAAAATCTCCTCTACACTGACGGCTTTGTCGCAACCCTTTTTGGACAAATATACCTCCATCTGTTCAATCCACTCAAGGATAGTGCACTTATCGCTACCATCCCCTCTAAACATTTGAGGTTCCTTTACTTCAGCTTTGACTACGAGATTCACTTTTGACAGATCAAGGCTCTGGGACAAAGGCAGCGTCACAGAAGGCTGCTGTTCAGTCAATGGAGTAAGACTAGGCAATGCTGATGTCTGACTGGTTAACAACCGTGTGGCAATGGAGTCACCTATCTGACTTCCAAGCTCACCAATGATGTCGCGTAGCTGCTGTGTAACACAACCATCGTTGGTAGGAGTGGAAGACAACGGGTTATGTGACTCATCACTACGAGGAGCATTAGAACCGGTTAACGAATCATAAACCAACACCCGCGGTTTACCAACTTTAGGCTCACCTACCCCCAATAAACCTCGACCCCTACCAATGTGTGGCGTCAACAGGTCGTCACTCCACCCCCCTTCGGCCATTGTACTAAAGAAATTTTCTATCAAGAAAATGTAAAAACAAATTTACACTGTAGTTATGTTCTGTTTCACAAGATAAAAATAACGAAACAATATAGAACTCAGTCCAATAAATACAAATGTAGTGTGTGAAACGAAAGTTCAAGTGCTGTCAATGTCCAGTCACTTCTACCCAAACGTCAATGATGAAGACTCTTCGGCTGATGGTTTCTGCGTTGTGATTTTCTATTCTCCATCCCCAGCGATCAGCTGCTGCAGATCTGGCGCATCCGGGTCACGGCACCAAATTATGTAACGGACTTGAATCGGTCTTCATCCAAAAACCACACGAACACTTGACTACAGATGGGTTTTTTTACTGTAATGAGAAGAAATGAAATAGTAGAACAATCAGTAGCTTCTCTCTCTCTGATATTTACTCAGAGCTCGACGAGAGAGAGCCATACAGTGCGCATCCTCCAGTCTCGCAGATAGACTGAGACTGTCACATATTTAACCAAAAAACAACCAGAAAATAAAATAGAAACATTAATAACAAAAACATAAATATAACATTTCTTACTCTATAAAATGTACATTAACAATTATTAATATAATACAACAGTGCATAAAGAATACACAGTATAAATATATATATATATATATATATATATATATATATATATATATATATATACATAACACATAGCACATAACATCACTGACATGAATGTTAATTATAGTGTTTACTATATTGTTACGACAATATTAACTATATATAACCTTGTTATTACAAATCACAAATCAATTTAGAATGAAATTGTATAACGCACCATACCGTATGTATGTATAACAACGTGTAGGCCGCACCACGTGCGTCACATTCTACACGTGCAACACATTCTCGCTCTAATAACGCGCTACATATCAACAATTCAAAATAATCACTCGATTTTAAACAAAACCATATTAACATACCTGTAATGAGAAGAAATGAAATAGTAGAACAATCAGTAGCTTCTCTCTCTCTGATATTTACTCTGCACATACAATGAAACTCAATTAGCGCCATAATACACTCCACAAAAATTAAATAACATACAAAATAATACATTTTAAATATGACTAACAAAAGTAAAAATGACAATCAATTAATTATATTAATCTTTCGCTAAACATGTATTAAAACAACCGTCACTATACCAGAGCTCGACGAGAGAGAGCCATACAGTGCGCATCCTGTGAAGTTCAATAATTCACACTAATTACAAAAATAAGAAATTAAAACAATTACTTTAAACAAAATAAAACTAATTTACACAATTATTGTAGAAAAAATTAGAACAAATAAATTAGTTTTTTTTTTTCTTTTTTCACACCGGCTACATGAATATATAGTAAAGTGTCATTTATTCCTGTGATTAAAGCTGAATTTATTAGATGATAAATACAGTAAAACAGTGTAATATTATATCAGTGTAAAACAGCTGTTTTCTATGTGAATATATAGTAAAGTGTCATTTATTCCTGTGATTAAAGCTGAATTTATTAGATGATAAATACAGTAAAACAGTGTAATATTATATCAGTGTAAAACAGCTGTTTTCTATGTGAATATATAGTAAAGTGTCATTTATTTCTGTGATTAAAGCTGAATTTATTAGATGATAAATACAGTAAAACAGTGTAATATTATATCAGTGTAAAACAGCTGTTTTCTATGTGAATATATAGTAAAGTGTCATTTATTTCTGTGATTAAAGCTGAATTTATTAGATGATAAATACAGTAAAACAGTGTAATATTATATCAGTGTAAAACAGCTGTTTTCTATGTGAATATATAGTAAAGTGTCATTTATTCCTGAGATTAAAGCTGAATTTATTAGATGATAAATACAGTAAAAGAGTGTAATATTATATCAGTGTAAAACAGCTGTTTTCTATGTGAATAAAGTGTCATTAGTAGAAAGGTACTAATTACTAAACCCTTGGCCGTTAGTGCAATATCGGTACATTATATGGCATTGTTCTCCTGCGTAAGGAAAGGAAGTCCTGCTCTGTGATGTTCAGGTTTAGCCCTCGAGGCGTTTGGGAAGGTTTTACTCTCCATCCGTGCCGCTCGAGGAGCCGCATGCTAAACCAGATTCAGGAGCGCTGAATAATCCCGGGATCTGTGTGTTTCCTGCGGCGCGGGATGATTATCAGCTTTACTCACAACAAACCGTCACAAACACCTTCCGCCAGTCGTTATGATGCGTGTCATCACTTGTACAGATGTTCAGCTGTAATCTGTGTCTCCTACAGACCCGTCCGCTCAGATGAGGACACATATACTAATGATATATACTATACACGCCTTTACACTTTATTATACTAATGGATATACAAACAGTGCATGATGCAGCTTTTCTTTAGCTTTCCTGTGTGTCTAACAGTAGAGAGCAGTGCTTGCTACATCAAGGTCATGGGTTCGATTCCCAGGGAAAGCAAGAACTGATTAGAAAGCATGAGTGTAATGTTTGATCTGCTCTTCCTCTCAGACCGACGGCCGGCGCTGTGGGATCTGTCAGGTCGTGGCGTCCGCCGATCTTCATCATCCTCCGCGGTTGCCGGCGCAGAGCGAGCGCCCGGTGCGTCTGCATGGCAGCTGGGTGAGCGTGCGCTGTGAGGTGCGTCCGGGCGTGCTCTTCCTCACCCGCCGGCTGGCGTTCCACGAGCACAGCCTGACCTGGGAAGGGCAGTACGAGCACTTCTCCGACCCCGTGTGCCGCCATCCCACCTTCAGCATCTCCGCCAGCGGCCGCTACACCCGCGGCGCTCCGTCACACGCCGTGCCCGGCGCCGTCCACTTCACCTTCACCGGTGCGTGACGCTTTACAACCTAACGTTAGTCCAGTAACGCTCATGTAACGTTGATCTGGTGTTCTCAAAATGCTTGAAGAAAGTTAAAGTTTCCTGCATTTATCAGCTGCTTTTATCATCGCATTCAAGAAACACATTGATATTCTAATCAGTTCTTGCTTTCCCTGGGAATCGAACCCATGACCTTGATGTTGCAAGCACTGCTCTCTACTGTTAGACACACAGGAAAACTGTAAACGTTTCTGAAACATTTCAATCTTACTTGCGTTCAGAAGGAACATTTCTCTGATCGATAGTAAATAAAACGCATAAAACGTTGAACATTTAAAAATAACGTTTGAAAACTCAACGGGAACATTAGCACAACGTTGCAAGAGCGGATTGTTTTTAGCTGGGAATGAAGTTGTTCTTCTTAAGCATTCATTAATCTTGTTTGTTTATTTCAACATTTATTAACGCATTATTCAAATATGTGTGTGTTTTTATGAACTAACATTAATATAAGAGGAATAAATACTGTAATAAATGCATGAACTAGCGGGAGCTTCTGTAAGTGTTACAATTAAGACGTTAAATGTTGTTTGAATATGCAAAAGCATTATTTAATTAAATATGCGCTCATTTGCATACAGTCTCAGAGGATCGAGCCGCAGTTCTTTTGAGTTGATTTGGCATGTAAAGGTTTTCCAGAAGAGATTTGGATTCTTCCATAAATTCAGTCAGACGGAAAAATAAAAACAATAGTAAAAATAAAATATTTGAACATTTAAAGGAATAAAAACAGGAAAATGAAACCTGAACCAACCTTCAGAAAATGTGTGTGTGACATGATTCTGACTCAAACCCACGTCTTTAAACATCACACAAACATTCACTCATTCACACACATTCCCTCATTCACACACACATATATTCACTCATTCACACACACATTCACACACACATTCACTCACTCATTCACACACACATTCACTCACTCATTCACACACACATTCACACACATTCCCTCATTCACACACACACATTCACTCACTCATTCACTCACTCATTCACACACACACATTCACTCACTCATTCACACACACATTCACTCACTCATTCACACACACATTCACTCACTCATTCACACACACATTCACTCACTCATTCACACACACATTCACACACATTCACTCACTCACACACACACATTCACTCACTCACACACACACACACACACATTCACACATTCAAACACACACATTCACTCATTCACACACACATTCACTCACTCATTCACACACACACATATTCACTCATTCACACACATTCACTCATTCACACACACATTCACTCACTCATTCACACACATTCACTCACACACACACATATTCACTCATTCACACACACATATATTCACTCATTCACACACACATTCACTCACTCATTCACACACACATTCACTCACTCACACACTTTCACTCACTCACTCACACACTTTCCACCTCAGAACTGACGTGTGCATGTAAGCGCTCTGGTTGTGTGTGGATGAAGCTGTAAACGCTTGCGCTCTGTTCTCTCCAGTGACCCGCATGACGGTGACGCCGATGGACGCGGCCACCACTTCCCTGCTGAACGTGTTCAGAGGCCGCGAGTGCGGCGCCGAGGGCTCGTGGAAACAGGGCGTCCCGCAGGACGTGACCTCGACCTCCGGCTGCGCGGCGCTGGGCATCCGTCTGCCGCACACAGAGTACGAGCTCTTCAGCGCCGGCCAGGACTCCTCCGGACACACGCTGCTCTACAACGGCCAGCGGCCGACCAACGGCTCCAGCCCCGACCGGCCCGACCGCCGCGCCACGTCCTTCCAGCCGCCGCTGAGGCTCTGCCAGCAGGGGGCGCCGCGCCTGGGCCGCGAGGGAGACCAGCACTTCAGGCTGAGCGCCGCGGGCCGCGGGAAGATGCTGAGCTGCGGCGCGCCGCTGGTGGTGTTGCACGTGTTCACGCAGCTGCGCTTCTGAGACTTTTGCACTAGTGTGTGTTTAAACTCGTCGTAAAGGTGAGCTGACGAAAAACCAAATACCGTGAGCGTCCGACGGCCCGAGAGGGAACGGGTTGAGTGACACATGCATGCGCACTGACCTTCCTGTTCCTTCTGTACCGTCACAATCACTGGAGCTCATCCTGCATTATTAACGTGATGCCCTGCTCTCCGTTCCTCCGACGATCCGTGACGAGCCGCTGTAAATATCTGCCTGTACATTGCAGATTATCGGATTGTAGTTTAGAGCGAAGGACCTGAATGAAACCACGGCTAATGACGCTTTTATCATCACATTGACATTATAATCAGTTCTTGCTTTCCCTGGGAATCGAACCCATGACCTTCATGTTGCAGATGCAGGATAACTGTGAACTGTTTGCCTGCGACTTGTACTTGAAATGGTTAAAATTAATTTAATTTCTGAAAAGGCGAGTTATTTTCATCTGTTACAGCGACACCGGTGGCCGTTAAACGAACTGCAGCCGCAGAAACCCGACGGATTCCATGCTTTTCATTATTCGCTTAAAGTATAAAGTTGATTAGCGTCTGATTGACTTCCTGAACATCAGCTTCGTCTTCACGTGTCCGAGCCGAACATGCGAACGACACGCCTTTTGATTTTACCGGCAAAAACAGGGAAACATCCGTGGCCTTTCATAGTCGAGAAAGAGCTCGTTTTTAAAGCTTTGTTACAAAAGCAATTAATATATGACCGTTCGTACAGATAAATTCCCTTTAATCACTAAAACCGAAATAAATTATATAGACAAAATAAATTACTATAAAATTTACATGAAAATGGAAAATATAAATCATTAATTTTTTTTATTAAAATACTGATTTTAAAAACTTTTAGTTCAAGGTAATTATAATTAAATCAGAAAGCATTTATTTAATCTAGTTTAACTTAATATAGACAAATTCAGAATATTTATTAAAATATTAATGCATCTTAATTAACACTAAGTTTTGCTTCTGATACCATTCATGATTTTGTAGAATAATGGATAAAATAAATGATTATTTAAGAGAGACGAACGGTGAGAAAACATTTATGAATAAAATTATTAATTAAAATGGAAAATATAATTCATTAAAATCAGTATTTTAATAATATAATAACACTTTCAGTTCAGGGTTATTATAATTAAACCACAAAAAAATATTTTATCTGGTTTAATATAATATAGAAATATAGACAAAATCAAAATATTTATTAAAATATTAATGCATCTTAATTAACACTAAGTTTTGCTTCTGATGCCATTCATGATTTTGTAGAATAATGGATAAAATGAACGATTATTTAGGAAAGACAAACAGTGAGAAAACTTTATATATATATATATAACAGATAGTTTCCACACACACACACAGACGGACTGCAGGCAGGACGCAGAGAGTTAAAGATGGTTTATTTCATTAATGCTCAACATCACGGGACAGTTCATCCAGTCACGCTTCACTATATAGATCATCTTTATAAAGAGCCTGCGGGCTGTTCCTGCGGACGCTCACACTCAGGAGAATAAAGGAGGGATGAACGAGCGTCACGCCTGCGTCCGGAACAAGAGCAAACACCACTGGCTTGTGTTTATTACCATGAATCTGCATTTCCCTTTTCTCAACAGAATCTAAAAGAACATGTACATGACACTGAAAACATTCCAGCAAACGCTTAATAAAACCACAGAGAAAAAGAGAAACACGTCCTTTATTTATTCATAGGGTGACGTTGTTCAAGGTCTCTACACACACACTGCCTCCAGCGGCTGACAAATGGACGATTCCTTCTTCCCCGACCCCAGAAAACCCACCCGAACCCGACGCGGAAAAGAGGGAGAAACGAGCCGTTGTTTCTGAGAGTGAGTGAGTGTGTGTGTGTGTGAGAGAGAGAGTGTGTGAGACTAAGAGTGTGTGTGTGTGTGTACCAACCGTGTGAGAAAGGCAAGGCCCGTTTGAATGATCTGTACACAGACACGTTTATTTCCGCTGCCGTACGGCTCGTCTGCGCAGACGCAACGGTTATCGACAAGAACGGACACTTTTGCTCGCCGAACCTCTACAAGACAAACTTCCCTAGGAAGAACCCGATGAAGATGGCGGCGATGACGACCAGCAGCGACGGCAGGGATTTGGAGGCCGGATCTTTGCTCAGCATCGCTG